>BGPR01012460.1:14288-44830 GCA_013235015.1 Araneus ventricosus
TTAGTTCATATTTATTATCTTAATTATTTCTTTGATTGGTATAGTTTGGAAAGAGCAATTTTAAAAATCTTATTAAAATCTTTATGCTAGAAAAGAGTGGCTAGCTAACACACGCGTTAAGAATATTTTAATTTCTTCTTTTGAAGAAATACTTTTTCTATCTGAATGTTTAAATCAATTTCTTATATATGTAGAAAATTATTGATCTCGGCCTAAGCCAACATAAGTTGTAGAAAAAGCATTATCTTATGGGCACTGTAGGGGTAAATGCACCAAAGATAAAGGATGAGAAACAGGTGTTAAAAACTAAATTATTTATTAATTAAAACAACATAATATGAAATGAGAAAAGTATTTACACAGGTGATTATTTACATTTTAGACAAGAGGAATTTAAAGTTTCTTAGCTAATTAAGTAAAATATAAACTTACACCTCGTTAATAGGTTTAATTATAGCCATCGCCCATCGCCGCCGTGCTGACAGGGAAAAGATCCCCGTAGCTCCCTATTGCTCACCTACCGCATGACTGTTCCTTTGGATTTCAAAAAGTCGTCTACCCCTGGATTCAAACATTACACTCAGTTTTTAACGGAGAGCTTACACCTACGCATCACGTGATTACCGTGAGAAAGCGCGTGATCTTTATCTCCCGATATCTTTCTGCTGACACAACAATTATTCAAATGATCTTGTACGGAAAGCGAGAAAATATTATTAGGAAGGAATTAAACTTACGCTTTTAAGCTAGACTGGGAAAATACAATTCCTACATATATATTAAACAATAATAATAATAGAAAAATATAAACATGTTAAAATTAATTTTCTAAAAAGCAAATAAATAATATTTTAACAAAAATATGGAGGTTAAAACAAAATCGTAAAAGCATCAGACGTTGATTAAAATACCCTAGTAAATAGGAATTTTCATCACATTTTTAATATATTTTAGTTTCTAATGAATATTCAGGAGTTTTCTTTTTTATGATATTCACTGTTTTTTATTTCCTTATGTAGTCGCTCTTGTGACGATAACCGTAACTGATTGTGACTGACAGAAGAGGCAGCGCCCTCTGAAGCTTTGAACTTGTAGTGAAGGTAGGATTGCCTTAATTGCCAAGCATTGATACGGGACCGTTTAACTGCTAAACAAATAAAACATGATAAAATTGGGAAGGGAATGGTTTATTTAACTCTGATAAAAAAATCAGTAAAGTCTAAGGCAGGAGTTCCCAACCTGTATTCCCTCGCGTACCCCTAGATTAATCTTTAAATTTTCGCCTACCCCCTACTTTCATTCCCCCCCCCATTACCAACCATCCGTTTATGCAAATAATTTTTATCAATATTGTTAAGGGCATAGGTAAGCTTAAGAGTCAAATGACTTGAATTAATAACATTTGCAGGATTTATTTTCAATTTTACATTTCATTCTATTTTTAAAATAGTATTAGTTCAATGTCAAAGCAAATGAAACCACTATTGTAATTATTTCTTTTTAACTTATAAGGATAGCTGAAAATTAAACTTCATAATAATCAACTATTCAAGTGGTATACTTATTAAATTGCAGGTATTCACAACAGAATTCTGTGATTTTCTTAATCCCTTATGTTTTCATGTTTCCTCCATTATCAACTTTGATTTCGTGTACCCTCAACTAGTCCTTCGCGTACTCCCAGGGGTACACGTACCACAGATTGGGAATCTCTGGTCTAAGACATCTAATAAAAGAAACACGTAGGATAGCCAGCGGGAGTGGCCTCCCCTAAACTTTCTCGTATACTTTTCAAACATTTGTCATTTCCCTTCCCCCTGCGTTGATAAAAAGTTCGAACCAACTGTAACCCAGAATGCAATGACTATCAGAAGGTTTTTCATTGTTGATTAGAGTGATAATAAAATATTGAGGTGAAGAATCATATTCAAAAAGATATGTATGTATTAAAACTTCGCAATATTTATTTTTTTATCAAACTCGAGCAATGCCAGTTCCGCGTGCGGAGAAGAAAACAGGAGAATAGCTTGCGCATGCGCAGAGATTGTTTCCAGCACGGAAGTAAAACGAGACGACCTAATTGTTTGCTTCCTTACAAAATCTCGCCGCCAGAATTGGTTTTTGGAAAACTGCCAAGTTTTCGAAGTGTCTCTTCTTTGCACAGGCATTTCTACTATTGCGCATGCGTATGGAGTTCAACAAGTATGCGATTATACAGACCGACAGACAATCAACCCTTTGACGGATTTGGCCCAAAATTTTATACAGACCTACATTCATGACGATAAAACTGTGTATAAAATTTTATCCATCTGGCTTTTCAAGTTTTTGAGTTATAGCGTTCGCATGTTATCGAACATACAGACAGACAGACTTCCCGTGGACGGATTTTGTCCAAAATTTGATAGAAACCTACAAATTATGTTTAAAGACCACATACCAAATTTTATCCCCGTAGCTCTAATAGTTTGCGAGTTATCGTGTTCACAGACACACACACAGACAGACATAATTCCAAAATTGTGTTTTTCGGACTCAGGGAGGTCTAAAACGTGGAGATTCGTCAAAATCTCGAGTTCGAATTTTTTGACGATTACAATACTTTCTCTTTGCATACTTCGTATACGAGAAAGTAATAAATAAAAGAGATGCCAGACTAATCCTTACTAGCCGAGTCATATTTTAAAATTGATTTTACTTTCTTAATTATATCATTTTCTTCGTTCACATAAATATAAAATCGGGCCCAAGTCATTTTAAAGCTATAATGACAAATCAAAATTGGTTCATTTGTCTCCACTGACAACCTGTTTCTTTTGACCGACCATTGACTTGACATTAGGAAAAATATTCTCTTTACAATTGTATTGTAAGCTGGAATAGCAAATACGTATTCGTATAACTTTATTACATCTGATCAATATAAGGGAGAAAACGGGACAAATAGTAATACGGGGCTGAGTAGGGAAATACGGGACGATGGCAACCCTAAGTGAAGGCCAAACAACGGACCATGATGGTCGATAAAAAACATTTCTCCTTTCTTATATTTGTTAATGTTGAAATTATATGCGTAGACTTCTCCGTGTGTAACTTAAACAAACAATTGTTGCACCAATTGGGTTGTTTACTGAACCATAAACGACCCTACACTTACAGTTTTTTTTTCAGTCACGATTTTACTTTCTCGTATACGAAGTATACAAAGAGAAAGCATTGTAATCGTCAAAAAATTCGAACTCGAGATTTTGACGAATCTTCACGTTTTAGACCTCCCAGAGTCCGAAAAACACAATTTTGGAATTGTGTCTGTCTGTGAACATGATAGCTCGAAAACTATTGGAGATACAGGGATGAAATTTGGTATGTGATCTTTACACATAATTTGTAGATGTCTATCAAATTTTGGACAAAATCCGTCCACGGGAAATCTGTCTGTTCGCGTTCATGTGAACACTATAACTCAGAAACTTGAATAGCTAGATGGATAAAATTTGATACACATTTTTATCATCGTGAACGTAGGACCGTATAACATTTTGGACCAAATTCGTCGAAGGGTTGATGGTCTGTATAATCGCATATTTTTAATCGCAATAACTTCTTAACAAAATTACTTAGATAAATGAAATTTGGCATGTGGCCTTCTTACCTTAATGGTAGATTTATATCCAATTTTTGTGTCAACCGATTAGAAAAAAGGCTTTCAAATTGCATAATTAATTTTTCTAATCCGATTCTCCATGCGGATGCGTACTGGTAGCAATCTCTGTGCACGCGGAAGGATTACGTCACTTTGTCCTGGAGCCTACAAGAGAGGAAAGCAGTGTGTGATAGATGCGTTTTAATTGGTACGCATATCTTTGAATTTGATTCTTTACCTAAATATTTTACAATCACTATAATCTACAATGAAAAACCTTCTGACAGTCATTGAATTCTGGGTTACGGTAGGTTCGAATTTTTTTATCCAAGCGGGGGAGGGGAACAGCACATTTTTGTGGAAGTATACGAGAAAGTTTTAAGATTTTGTTTCCAAAAGCGTCTATAAGCTAATTAGAGACTTCGCAGATTAACTACGTGACATAGGTGAAACCAATAATTTAGATGTACTACATTTGTTTTACGCAAAGGAAATTTAATTTCACAGAGGAGCTAATCTTACATGAAGGAAAATAAAGTTGCTGGTTCAGCATCTGCGCGATCAACCAGGAAAATGCAGATTTGGTTCTTTCTGTATTTATTTTATTATTTTTCAAAACAATATATATCTTAATAATATATATTACATAAATTACTAACCTAAAGTTAAACCTTATGCCGTCTTAATTTTCTATAATTAAGTTTTAGTAAGTGCAATAAAATAAAACTCAAAGTACATTGCACGAATAGCAAATTTTTTGTCACTAAGCCTTATCCAAAAACAATATTTTCAACAGCGCAGAATGAATAATTACCTATACAATGGATTATCTAGATAACACCATTATAATAAACTCCCCATTCACTAGCCGAGGATGACAAAGCAGCTCTTTGTGAATGTATTGGCAAACTAAACTATCACAGATCCCATTAAATATAAATTAGCTGGTTCATCTTTTTTCATATTGAAAAAGGATAATTGAACGCAGTAAAAATCGGAGCTCGAGTACTACCAAAGTACATCGCTGTCCGTAATGTCCGAATACGAGATGACCTACTCTTAACTGTTGGGGAGATAACAGCATAATATTTATCCGTGGAAATAATCCTACGGAGGTTTGTTTTACGTAAACAATGAAGTGGAAGAAAGCGTTGTTTTCCGATAACTCTCGGTTTGCATCGATTTCCGCTGAGGCACAAAAATATAGATACCCTGGCCATCGATTTACAATTCTCTGCTGTTTAATGTGGGGTGTTTACGTAAGGCTGGCCAATAGATTTTATTTGCGCACACGGAGCGATAATAGAGAGCCGGCTGACTTCGTGAACAGAGCTGGGTTGGAGGAAATCTCTGTCCAAATCACTGCAGTTAAAAGAGACACGGGATCCATCGGTAACTAAACTTTAATTTAGTTATTGATCCGTATTTTGAACGCACGGGAACTGAATTCTGTGCACTTGGTTGGGTTGTTAGGGAGAAATCAGGATTAGAGACGGAATGTTTGATGTTTAAGAGTGGAATGCCTAGTTGGGGAAGGCTTGGTTAAATTTGGTGGATTGTTGGGGAGGATTCAATAAAGAATGGACTCTAACTTGATGTTTGTCTTGTTTACATGATTAAACCGTATACGATTAAAAGCCGGGCAAGATTTAATAAAGCTTACGGTACTAAGGTGCTATTCTTGGTTGATATAAAATAAAGAGAAAAGAAATTTCGGCTGGAACAGTTCTGCTTTTTGACTTTTTGTACCCGCTTGAAAGAGCGCCTAGATTTGACCCTGTTTTAAATAACAAGTTCACTCGGATAACAATGTTTAATAACAAGTTCATGTTTTAATACAATAATAATAGTAATAATAATAATAGTAATAATAATAATAATAGTAATAATAATAATAGTAATAGTAATAATAATAATAATAATAATAATAATAATAATAATAATAATAATAATAATAATAATAATAATAATAATAATAATAATAATAATAATAATAATAAAAATAATAATAATAATAGTAATAATAATAATAACAATGTTTAATAACAAGTTCGTGTTTTAATACAATAATAATAATAACAGTAATGTTTAATAATAAGTTCATGTTTTAATACACACACAAGTAACGTTTTAATAACAAGTTCACTCAAATAACAGGATCACTCGGAGCTTCACTTGTATGTAAATAGCTCATACTAAATATAAATTAGATTTACTTTAAGCTCAAGCCCGTTTATGTGTGGATTTTTTTATGCGATCTGTAACTCACTATATTATTTTTGTTTCGAAATGTATTGCGAAAATTGTTTTATTACTACTTGTGAAGTTCCGAAATATATTTTTCTGTGATTTTTATGCTGTCTTTATCCACCACACAACAATATATTTGAGTGTATTTAAAAAAACAACTTTTCGATAATTATCCTTCCGAAGTTCCACTTTAAATAGAATATAGTTAACCTATTTTAGTGAAGAAATGCAGTTCAGTTTCGTTCGAATTTTATTATTTTTCATTATGTGTAAGCTCTAAATATCATTAATAGAAATGGTAAAATGACCGAAGCGCAGGATTGTTTCTATTTGTTCTACTTTTATTTCCTTTCTCCTAATGTCTACAGTTTCCTGGAGTGAAATTCAAAAAATTTAGCAACTTTATCTTGACTTTTTAGAAAAAAAGAAGGCTAGACGACCTTTTGCACTCATTTAAAAATGTATGAGTCACCATATCTTGGATGCCTGCAATTTTGAATGCACGACTGGATAATAAAATATTCTGCCGTGCTTTAGTTTTTGTTACGAGTACGATTTTACTTCTATTGTCAGGTCAGTCTGGAGTTAAAATATTATGGTCAATAAATTTACTGATAATTCAAACATTGTGAGAGAACTGCAACGAATAATACGAGATTAATACTGAAAAAGTAAGATTCCCTTTGGTGGCAAACCCAAAGAAACCACAGTTGCATTGACGACAATCTTTTAGCCACTTTTTCACCAATGGAATTGATTCACTTGTATTTTTATTCCTGTATCGAAGAAGTCAGGCACCTCGGATAGGAGCCTAGTTGTGTATGGCTGTATATGACTATTGTCAGGGTCTTCGGCACCCACTTGGAACAGAATTTCAAGCAAAAACGATCAAGATAGCTGCGGGTAATAGATGCTCAGTTCCTTAATCATCCAGCGATGGGTGTCCATAATGTGCTGCCTCACCAGTTTCACATATCCATATAATTGTCTTTAATAAGGGACGACCGTTCGCTATTGTACCAACCGTGAACATTCCGACGACCTTTGAAAAATGAACTGCGCCAAATGCTTGCGCATGACGTCTCTTTTGTCAAATGATTTATGGCTTACAAATTATCTGGTTCCCAAAATAATAACGGGCTAGTAAGAATCCATAAATACTTTGCCTTCAAACAAGAGACCCATTTGCTAACCTTCATGATTCAGAATTTCTTATTTTTAAATTTTAAACTTTCAAATACTAAATTGGTAATTTTCCGTCATCTAGACAGCAGTTCTTGTTAAGCATAAATGACAGTAAAGGACCATTCAAAACATGGGAAAGCGAGATTTAAGGGCTTTGAATGGGTTCCAAAGTGCACCAAGTTCAGCAACGTTTCACAGCAAAGTTGGTTAGTAATCCCACATTTTGAGGGATGTAGTTGCCATACTTGGTCGATTTTACTCGAAATCTGTCAGTTGTCGGTCTAAAGAAAACGTAATGTTAAATTATTGATTAATTTAGACTTAAAAAATCCCGCAACAGTGTTGTGCAGCATATTTCTCCAAAAAATGAAAATATACTATGACGTTCATCTCATTTCAAAACAAGTATGTTTTGCATTATATTTTTTAATCGAACTTTATACAAGGTTAAACAAATGCGGTTTTCATACTTCAATAAGATCAGTTTCTTTTCTACAAAAGGTTGACTCATTAGAATGAAAAATACAGGATCAGTGGCGAATCCAGGATTCGGGTCTGGGAGGGGCTGAGGTCATAAAAATTTTGTATCGTAGTGACGAATGTCAAACCTCATGGCTTATATAAGCCAAAACACTTTAACTTTACAGACTTTCCTCTCCTGACTATAAGAATATTAAAGAAAACTACAATATTTTCGATAATTTAATAAAAAAATACAATGAAATAACTAGCCAAAAATGTTTTCGACTGCGCCAACACTAAAGTGCAAGTGGAATGACTAGAAAAGTGGAAAATTTTCGAGCCTGTCAAGTCAGAAAGCGATGCTGTCACGATTTTATTACTATTTTTTTAAAATGAAAATTAAGATCAAATAGTTGTTGTGATTTTAAATTAAATCAAGATATTTGGTTTAGCTCTGGGGGGGGGGCTGTAGCCCGATAGCCCCTCCCCTGGATTCGCCACTGTACAGGATAGATTCTCGATATATATGTAGAAGACAATTCTTTCAACTTCTGGATTTTTAGCTGAAGATTTCCAATTTTTCCATTTTAATTAAACCTTTTTGCTTTTAATATGCATTATCATTCATGTAGAGGAACAATCTACCTTATCTTGAGAGTTATTACCTCTGTTCTCAGCAGCATATTAATTGTGTTAGAACCACTACTCCCTAATACTTTTGACAAGAAATTTCAGTTTAGAAATAATTTATCATCTCTATATCCATTTTGTACCAATAACATGCCTTTTTCGGTAAAAGGCAGCTTTTCGATGATATTAAAAACCATAATCTTCTCTAAAATTCCAGATTTCAAACAAGTCACAGTGCAAAGCCTTCTTTTGCTTTTAATAAACGTTGGAAGTGTAGGAAGATGTGGATTATCGACTGGTAATATGAAATTAAATTAACCGTCAAGCAGTCTGATGTTTAGGTAATTTAAACTCTTATTAGTTTGAATATTGCTAGATAGTGATAGTAAATTTAGTCCAGATAATCGAGGCGAACTCTTAATTTAAGAACTCTGATTGCCAACACCAAGCAGGCTAGTCTGGACAATATCCTACCCCGAAATAAAATTTTAATCAAATGATCGAGAATAATAGTAATTCATAATCGAAAATAATACCACGAAAACCTGGGGAAGTTGGTTCAATCCCCATTGTCGGGGCGAGAAAATTAGTTAGGATAATCATTAGATGATATAAAAATAAATAATTCTGTTAATCTGATCTACTCAGATTTCTCCGAAAAATCGTTACTCTGGATGGATAATGTCGAATAAATATAATTTATATTGCTAAAAACAAGTGAATCTAAACACTTAACAGATTATTTAACCGTTTAATGTAAAATGGGGTAGAGAAATTGCCTTCTAAACCATCTTCCCAACATAAGCCGAGATAGAAACTTTTCTTGAGATTTTTTTTATTTTGATTAATCATTTTGTGTATTAATAAACAACATGGTTCATGATAAAGAACAGCCTACTTTATTTTTAGCCCCTGTTCCACGCACGCATAGGTAGTTAATTGCATTACCCCATAACACTCGACAAGAAATCTCAATTTAGAAATAATCTGTCGTCGCGATATCCATTCTGCAACGGCATCACGTCTTTTTCGGAAAAAGGCAGTTTTTCTTTGTTTGCCGAAGCAGCGGCCGTCTTCTGAAGCACCATTATTCCACGGAGGGATATTGTGCCTAAGTCTTCTCCCAACCTTTAATATGCTGGTAGAAGTTTAATCAAGGCTTAGATCTTGAGCGAATTTTCCACGCTCCAAGGAACTACGAAAAGCCGCTTAATAAATTGGCTGGTAATTGTCGAATCTTAATAATAGTTATTATTTTTGATTATTAATTACCTGCTGGAAAATTGCGTAGTTCTTCCCTGTTGGGAAGGATATTTATTTAATACAAAAGAGAGGAAAAGATTATGTTCCTGAGTTAACTTTTAAAGGGGAATTTTAGAAAAGATCTGAAATTTGGGAAAGATTTGCTGAGGGATTAAGTTGAAAGGTTCATAATTAAGAAAATGGTACCAGTAAATACCTTCAAATAAGGCGGGAAACTGTTTGCTTTAATTTTCTCACAGCGCTCCATTATTTTTAATTTTCCTGCAACTTTTAAAGTGACAACCTTTCTATAATTATTTATTCATTTACTACATATTTAATTGGGGCCATTACAGTAAATTGGATAATGGAGCTGTTGTGAAAAAATCGTATATCAGCATTTTCCTAGACAGTGAAACTTATACTCTACGTCAGTGTTCCCCAACCTTTTTATTGCCGCGGACCGGTCAACATTTGATAATTTTACCGCGGCCCGCTGGGGTGGGACGTTGATTGTTTATATTTTAGATTGCTTTGATTTAATAATTTTAATTTAATTGTATTTAAACATTAAAAAAACATGTTTAATAATTGGTTTTTAATAAACAAATATTTGAGCATATTCAAAATAAAATACAGTTACACCAACAAATGAATATAAAGTGATTTAACATTTTAACTCACTAAAACGCTAAATCAATGAGAACCCTGAGTTTGCTTCTTTTCAACGAGACGGTTCCATCTGGGGGTAAGAAATCGAGCACAAGATTTCAAGGAAGACAGTAAAGTTGAATAAAAGCTTATAGAAATGGAAATAATTTAATGTTCCTTGGGCGGCCCGGTACCATTTGGGCCGCGAACCGGTACCGGCCCGGAGGTTGGGGACCACTGCTCTACGATCATTGTATTGGAAAATTTATATTGTTATAGCAGTAGTCTACTGATTTGTCAGTTGTGATATAGTCACGTCACTGTTACTATAGAATCCATTGTGTATCTGGTATAATAGAAAAAGACTAGACCTCACGGCCTAACATAAGACAGCGTGCAGTTGTATGTTTGATTAGATGTGCATTTACATTTGCCGTTTGAGAGTGAGGTCACATGAATTGACTCCTTTGAACCATATTGTTACGAAAATCATCCGGTGGGTGTGCGTGAAAGGAGTCTAAGAAACTGGATAATAGAAAAAGACGCTTTATTCATGAATATTCCAAAAAACACGATGAAAACGTAACAAGAAAGGCAGCACGTTCACAAATTAGTAACACAAACAGACGTCAAATCACTAATAATAATAGAAACACACAATAAATAGCGCTCAGCGTCTAACAGCTGACCATACTCGCACTGCGGACAAAGAGATTCCAAACACATTCACTCGTTTCAGCACCTCCGGGTATTTAAAGCTTTCCGATTGGGCGTGACGTTATATGGATATCTCTAGAAATATCTCTAGATTTTCGTTCCTGATAGGGCTGTAGGATTCTAGAACCTTCATTATGTCGCTAAAATCTCCACATGCTTGCCAAGGTCCGGGGTCATTGGCTTCCATTCAATTACAAATCTCTGTAAATCTCTCTTTTCTATCAAAAGACTAACATGACAGGAAAAGATCTTTACAGATTTGTAACAATATCTGCGTAAAAAACAAACACCATAGTTATAATCGATCTGTATCCAGACGTAACGGCTTATTGAAATTTAAATGTAGAGTGCATAATGTGATGTACAGTGAATTAGAAAATAATCAGTCAGTGAAAGGAGCACTCCTTCTGTAACTTGTTATTTTTTTACTTAAAAGCTATTCGAAAGCCCAATTTTATCTTTCTCAAATTTAAATTCAAGAAATATAAGGAACATGACAGGTTTCATTTATCACCTATAGAGAAATTTTATATCAGATGTTATCCTACGCCAAAATAATACAAAATGACTACTATCCGATAATGCCAGCTGCATTTTGATAAATGATAATTGCATTTCCAATGTATGAGAACAGCTATCAGTTAGTACTAGTTAGTTTTCAAGGGCTAGGGCTTCGACGCATAAATATACCTGCCTATATTAATAATTCGATTCCGAAAGTATAATTTATCAGAGAATCTAAGATGAAAATCGATAAACTAAAAATGCTTAGACCTATTCATGAGATATGTAGCATTTACAAATTAAATCATGAATTTCGAAATTTTCTTTTTAAAGAATCTAAAAATATACAAAATTGTCAATAAAATTCCGTGGAATTTGTTTACTTATCAGATTCAAGTCTGACGGAAAAATGATTGATGATTTCATTCTCCAATGAAAATTTATTTTGATATTAATTCTTTCTATTTTGCCTAGTTTTATTTTGAATTAATAATTTAAAGTATATCTTTATTTATAAATGTTATTTATTTAAAAATAAATTGGGTGTTTTTTTAAAAAATTGCTGCATAAATTGTTAATAATACTCATAGATAGTTTCCACATTATTTGTCACTAGAATGACGGGCCTAGTTTTGTTGTCTAGTTTATAGTTCCAAAACTGTAACGCCTTTCATTTTGTATTTGGTAAACCTAAGTATTATAAACTACAGCTGATGATCTGTAATATCGTAATTATTGCTGAAATTATTGAAACTGAAACCCTTGCAAGTTTATATGAAATATAGTAATTTTATTTGCTCTGATTATTACTTAAAGTATATGGTGCGCCATAGTTATTTTTGATACTTAAAACATCCAAGAGACTTTCATGTAATATGGTCGCTGAGAGTTCTGCACTCGGTATCTTATATCATTAGTTTCTATTGCGTTCCCCTTATGAATATTGTTAAATTTTTATCACTCCTCTTACACACACACACATACACATTATCTTCCTTACATTAATAAATAAGGACAATTCATTCTTATGCGATATATTCACTACACTATTTCAAAATTACAGATTTCGAGTTTGTTGCTTGTAGTATTACTTCACAGCACAGCATAAAATAGCGTTCACTTGAATGCCCAGCTTATTGTCATTAGCTATGCCATTTGTCCTAAGTCCGTTTTTCCTCCCACCCATTTTAATCGAAAAATTACGTACGTCATTCACATAGGCTCCAAAATGCGCTACCGTAGCTCTTCGATCCCCCATTCCTCTCTCCCCACTAGTTGACAGCTTCTAATTTCAAGCTTTAGTTCAACCGTGGATTTATATTTGTGGAATACACATTGTTTAATGCGATTTCATTTGTTTCAGCAGTTTCTTCCAAAGCACGACATGTTCGTTGTTTAAACGAAATAAAATGGTCTTCCAAACAAATTCAAATACACTAAAAATATTGATTGCCAAATATATTTTGAAGAAGGCTAAAAATCATGAGTTACATCGTCAACGAGTCAAATATGACAGTGCTTCAATAAACGGAATATAATTTGTTTATTTCACTTATTATTTGCATTAACTACTTACAGACCAAAACAGGAAGACAAATTCTCTTAGTATGACTCTTTCAACATCAGTTCGGATAAAGCAAATAAAAAACAACCAGGAGGTCAACCAAACAACCAGTCTCCATCTCACTAACGCTCACCAATCCCTAGAAGGATTGAGCAGCAGTCCACCTAGGTTTGCTGATGCATTTACTGCTCGCTTCGCTCGTAACAGTGAGGACACTGTACACCATAGCCAAAATCATTTATGGCTGATTTTAATATATTTGTTACCAAGCTCGCCATAATCGCGTCAACCGTTAAAAAGCATGTCAAAAGCAAAAAATGTTTCAGGATTAAAAATGCTTTCTTTTTTTTACTTTCTCGTATACGAAGTACACAAAGAGAAAGTATTGTAATCGTCAAAAAATTTGAACTCGAGATTTTGATGAATCTCCATGTTTTAGACTTTGTTGAGTCCGAAAAACACAATTTTGGAATTATGTCTGTCTGTATGTGAACACGATAACTCGAAAACTATTAGAGCTAGAGGCATGAAATTTGGTATGTGTACACATAATTTGTAGGTTTCTGCCAAATTTTAGACAAAATCCGTCCACGGGAAGTCTGTCTGGCCGCCTATCCTCGTTCATGTGAACACGATAACTCAAAACCTTAAATAGCTACGTGGATAAAATTTGGTAGACAGTTTAACCATCAAGAATGTAGGTCTTTATCAAATTTTGGACTAAATCCGTCAAAGAGTTGACTGTCTGTCGGTGTGTATAATAGCATGCTTGTGAAAGCGATAACTCCTTAACACAATGACTTAGATAAATTAAATTTGGTAAGAGGCCTTCTAACCTTAATTGTAGTTCTGAGACCAATTTTTGTTTCAATCGGTTAAAAAAATCCATTCAAATTGCATATACAATTTTCTTATAATGACGGAAAGCCATTTTACTTCCTAGCGAGCGCTTGGCGATATTCGTGACCTTGACGAGCGCTGAGGGAAACGTGGATAGTCATGGCATTCTGAATTGCAGAAGTTTCGCATTTTTTTATCTGCGCGGGTGGAAAGGGAAATAAAATCTTTTTGGGAAGTATACGAGGAAGTTTAGGGGAGACCACTCCCGCTGATTTTATCGTGTATTTGTAGTTAAAATAAGTTCGGATTTAAGAATTTTAAAAAAGTTTAATTTACACTCATTCATTTTCAAAAAATGTTATTCCAGATAATTTAGGTTTTTACTATTTTTAGAGTACAAATTATTTTTCGTTAAGTTAATAGCCATTTTTTTGAATTCCTGAATCTCTTTTCTTCTCAACTTCAATAACATATTGTAATGAAATTGTCTTGTGGGTGTATGTTAATGCAGTCCAATAAGCAGGATAAAAAAAAAAATAAAGCTCTTTATTTTACAAATATTCTAAGAAAAGAAACGTAGCACAAGTATTAAAACAGCACTCGCAAAAATTCACAACAGAGATTACCAATAAATCTCAACACAGCGCTCAAAGGTTTCTTATCAGCTCACCAGCATGCCTTGTTGATCAAAATCCAACTAACTCTTCTTGGCTTGGGAGCTTGCTTTTATACTTTTTCAACAGGAAATGACTTCATTACGTAGGAAGTGACGTAATCTCCAGAAAGTTCATGAAGCCAGTAGAAATAGGTTGAAAATTCGAGGTCCTTCTAGAAAATTCTTTTTGTCGCCGCCAAATCGCCAAGTTTGTCGCCAAGATTAGCATCTCAGGGAAACAACTTTATAAGTTTATAACAATATTTACGTTTGGAAAGTCAACTCACTTGATAAATCGTTTTCTGTAGATGTTGCCAAATCCTGTAGCTAAATAACGCGGTTTTTGGCGGCCTCACAAGATAAATATTTATATAGATTACTTTCTGAGTTTTGAAGACGTTTGTTAGAGGAACTCTAATGGTATAAAAAAACAAAAACAAATAAAATAATCATAAAGCAATTAAATGAATAAATTTTATTATATTTTTACACGCATATTAATTTGAATTTATATGACAGCCTACGTTTATTTAATTAAAGGTTTTTCAAAAATGAAATAGTATTTACCTAAATTAAAAATAATAAAATTATATAATATTGCTTATATTACGATATACCTCATGCATAAATTTATCCCCTACATATTCAGTTTCCAATAATAAAATTAATGAAAATACTTTTATATGACTTAAATTTATTTTACGAGAATGTAATTGAAAAATGCAGGAAGCTAAAAGTTATTTATGTCGCGAAGGATTTCTATATTAATTTTGTCATTCGCCAGTATCTGAATTTCTTATTTATGATCAAAATCTTATTTTCCTGATGAAAACATTTTATTATAAAACTATTCCAAACTAAATTTTTTTATATAACCACTTGATTAAATTTCTTATATAATGAAAACAATTCCGATGTAATGAAATATGCTTTCCACATTGAAATAATTAATAAAATTTAAGTTTTTAGAGATCGTATAATTATTAGAGTATTATGATTGTTTGATTTTTTTTATTATATGATTATTTTTGTAGAAATGGCATGATACTGGAAGTCTAAAAATTTAAAATTTCGGCTTTTGGATTCTATTTTTTTCGTAGACGTTATGGATATTTAAAATATTTTCATCAATCTCAGAGTTTGGGATTTCCATTCTATTAAAAAACCGATATATCTCTAATAGAAATATGAATTTTTAAAGATTGAAGAAACAATTGAAGATTTTCCTTATTTTGGAGTCTCACTTCAGATTTTAACCACTGATTCATTCATTTAATATCCAAAAAAGCCAGTTGAACGTGTAGTGCACCTTGCTGCGCCATCTTATAAGCAAGTATCTACCTCCGGACAATGAGAACTTCTTTTGTCTAGTGGTTAAGATGCTCGACTCGGGACCCAAAGGTCTCGGGCTCAAATCTACATGTACTGCCAACGTGGTGACTCGGGGACAACGAACACGCAGCAACTACTTTCAGTCCAACTGCTAGATGGCAGCACCACAAATCACAAATTCCATATTCTGCTTCATTCACCAGACGGCAGTACTACAACTCCTACAGCAACGCAGCTTTCCCAATTCAAAGTCTGTGACGCATTTCATAGTACAAAGCCTGCACGTGCCTGCGCACAAACAATCGGGACAGCAATCTGCGCATAAGCACGCACCACACGGAAGTGCAATTATCGCTTCCTTGATATTCAGATAATACCAAACAAGATGAGGGTTGCTCCTGTAGTGCACCGTGCTGCGCCATCTTATAAGCCAGTATCTACCTCCGGGCAATGGGAATTCCTTTTGTCTAGTGGTTAAGATGCTCGACTCGGGACCCAAAGTTCTCCGGTTCAAATCCACGTACTGCCAAAACTCTTTGGTTTCAATGGATTAATTGGCTGTCCGACAGGGACCCAAATACAACAAGATACTCTACAATATTACTATGATATCTTCAAGACCAGTGCGGTAGTAGCAAAATAAGCAGTGCCGGGACGCTCTAGAAGAAGTTCCGAAACGCTCTAACATGGATGACAATAATCGCGCTGTTTTAAGGATGTTTTAACAATTTTTTATTTATTTCTCGTAAAAAAAGCAATGCCAGAACGGCGCTCCGGTGCGTACCGGCTCCACTATACCCTTGTTCAAAACATTGTACAGCATTCAAAATATGGGACAACATCGTTAATATATTGTACAATATTTTTCTTCTTATACTAAAAATAAAACTGCACAAAAGAGGTCCACAGGCATGTAGATAAGTAATTTAATTAGTAGGTAAGTAGAGGAATTAGTTGAAAAGTGAAATAGTTTACATAAAATATTACAAAGTAACAATAATTTTGCAAGATTAACATTAAGAGCAAAAGTTTTACAACGTTTAAATAGTACCGTTGTATGTAGAGATTTTAAAATGTGCAAAAGAAGTGATGGCAAAAATATAATAACAGTAAAGGTATATGTATGAATGAAATGGTGTTTAGTATTGTATACGGGTTCTCGCTATTTCTCTACATCTGTATTGTTTTCCTATCTTGAATCAGACCATTTTTTATTTACAAACTCACGGCCTTTGGGGCCGCATATTTTCTTTCCAAGCTGTTATATTTAATATTTCTTCTTTATTATTCCATAAGGCAGAAATATATGAATTTAATGAAAATGGAAATGTATGCAAAACTGATTTAGCTATTTCTAAACAGCGCATTTTAATATTAATTGCATTGAAATAAATGTTTAAGCAAGGCAAAATTTAATATAATAAGAATGTTGAGAAATATCTATGCCATCATATATAATGGATGAAAGAATAATATAATGTCTTGAAAATCAAAACAAATATCCTGAAAATGAAACTAATTTCCAAAATTTCTAAAAAGAAAAGTATTTTAAAAAATCATTATGAAAGAGAAATGCATCGGAATTTTCCAAAATTTTAAATAAAATTTTGTTACTTAAATTTTTAAAAATTTTTGCAAAGAATGGAATTTCTTAGTTGTTATGTGAAAAAAGATAAAAGTTAATTTTAAGGTATCCGACTGTGTTCGGAGATATTTTTTTGAAAAATAACTTATATGTATTTTTAATGTTATTTTTCAACTGCATATGTTTTAAAACTATGAAAATATTGTAAAATTAAGCTTTCAAAATAATATTTTTTTTAAAAAAACTGAGAAATTTGAAAAAAAAATGACTAAAATATTTGCCTTCCGCTAACAGCCATAGATAAAATCGTATTCTAAATATACATAAATCCTTATAGGAGTTCATTTTTGTGACAGTTATTTCTGTTATGCTCTAAAATCTTTCTTGTACTTCAAAATAGTTTTGAGATATAGCTGAACACAGTTACTAAATTCGTAATTTTTCATAAAAAATGCCTTTCGTTTATAATTAACACTTAAAAATATTTCTTGATTTTAAAATTGACCTTAGTTTTTAGAGGAAAACGTCAAGCATATTACAGAAAACAATCTCAGAAAATTTCATATCAATACTTGAATAACGTTTTGAGAAATCATTATTATTGTCGACAGTTTTCCTCAAAAATATCGTTTCTCAGAAAACGCATTTAAAGTTTTCATGCAACTCAAAATGATGCTTACAGTTCGGTAATAAAACAGCTGTAACTCCATTTATAATTCACGTAGAGTAAAAAGTGAGACAGTTTTAGAAAGCTTATTAAACAGGCTACAAAATTAAGTCATAAAAAACATTTTTAATAATTTCATCAAAAACGACGATTTTAAACCAGTCGGATACCTTAAAAGACTTATTTTAATAACTAATTATACTAATTTAAAATTCTGTAACTAGGAAACAAGGCGAAAAGTTAGTGTTCGCTATTATATTAAAGAAAAGGGACAGTTTGAGCCTGTTTCGGAAAAATATTTAATTGAAAATCTTATCAAGTGAAATAAAAATATCTTTGTTTAATGAGTTTGACTTAAAAAAATATATAACATTAAATAATAGAAAAGTGAAAATCTAATTTGGAGTTAACGTAATATATGGGAAAACAAACGTTGTTAACCATAGCTTTAACAATGGAAAAAATAATATGATTAAATGATTAGTAAATAGTTTGACATTCAATACAACAATGAAAAGTACTGCTGAAAATCAATTTTAAAAATATTCGAAAAATTGTTAAAATTAAGGAAAAAACCGCACAACTTAAATAGCTTCTTTAAAAAGAAAATTTTTGGAATGTGTAGATGGTGTAAAAATATTTTTGTGTGATAAATATTTTAAGAAGTTATTGATGTTAAAACGCCAAAATGTTGCTCAAATTTTAATTAATTAAAATTTTAAAACAATTTGTCTATGGTACATATTCCCACCTTCCGAAATATATTTATGCCGCATGTTTCATAGATCTAGGTCATGCGGTCAGTCCTGTATTGCCCCAAATTACACACAATTTGCTAATATATTGCCGATTAGTAGAGCGATATTAGTGCGATAGGAATATGAAGCAAGAAGTTGTAACCTTCCTTAATTTTTTTTATATAAACAAAGTAAATAAGTTGTTATAACAAATCCCTTTTTGAACCAAATATATTAATAAAACTGTAAATATATTAATAATCTTTTTTTAATTATTATTTATGTTTCGATAAGTAACCTCATTCATTCTACGGAAAAAAAAAATAAGTTTTTCAAAACTCCACCGTATCTGTTCTCTGCATGCATAGGTAGCTAATCTCATTGCACGCGTTACTCCATAACACTCGATAAGAAATCTCAATTTAGAAATAATCTGTCGTCGCGATATCCATTCTGCAACGGCATCACGTCTTTTTCGGAAAAAGGCAGTTTTTCTTTGTTTGCCAAAGCAGCGGCCATCTTCCCAAGTACCATTATTCCACGGATGGATATTGTGCCGAAGCCTTCTTCCAACATTTAATACGCTTCTGGAAGTTTAATCAAGGCTTACATCTTGAGAGAATTTTCCACGCTCCAAGGAACTACGAAAAGCCGCTTAATAAATTGGCTGGTAATTGCCGAATCTTAATAATAGTTATTATTTTTGATTATTAATTACCTGTTGGAAAATTTCGGAGATCTTCGCTGTTGGGGAGGATATTTATTTAATACAAAAGAGAGGAAAAGATTAGGTTCCTGAGTTAACTTTTAAAGGAGAATTTTTAGAGAGGATCTGAAATTTGGAAAAGATTTGCAGAGAGATTAGGTTGAAGGGTCCATAATTAAGAAAATGGCACCAGTAAATGCTTTCAAATAAGACGGGAGACTGTTTGCTTTAGTTCTCTCACAGCGTTCGATAATTTTTAGTTTTGATTTCGCTTTTCAAACGAAGACCTGCCTGTAATTATCCATTCATTTAGAAGACACTCTGTGGAAGTTATTACAGCAAATTGATTAATGGAATTTTTATAAAAAAGACCTAATTTTAGCAGTTTTCTAGTTTTTAGACACTTTCTGTGAGAGCAGTAGGAAAAAGTTGGGTAAAACGGGGTAGCTAAGACTCAGGTCTGTTGGAGCTAAACAATTCCACATAGAGCTTGCCAAATTTTATTAAAATATTCATTGTTTATTGGAGTACAATATATCTCTCAAGAAAAGTTATAGTTTTACAATTTTTTTTACCAATGATATTTTATTAAAAAAAGTCATACCACCGGTAAAACCGGGTAACCATGCTGACTTTATGGGAAATTAGAAAACTCGATTTTCAGTGGAAAAGTAGCAGACATTTTTTATTTTGTATGACAATTTAAGAATATTAGTTACAAAATTCACATGCAAAACAGTTGTCTTCTTCGTCCGCACCACTGCAACGTTCGTGGGTTCAGCTAAAACAGTTTCTACAATAGTTTAACTCTTCTAATTTATTTAAATTAGAAAATACATCAATAAAATGTACACAATAAACATCTGATCTGCTTTTATTGTCTTCATCGGAGGAATCATCATTACTGACTGTCCCGGTCTTACGCCACTTGGAGTACTCGGTTTTACCCCGAGTGCAGAGGTTATAGAAAAAGAAGAAATAGGAATAAGAAATAGAACCGCATATTATAGGATAAGAATAAGGAATAGAACCGCTCAAATATTGAACTACATTCTTATTGTATGATAGGGTATAAATCCTTAGTAAACGTATAATAATCTGCACTAAATATAGTTTTTTCAGCTGTAATGATTTTTATGTAAGGATAGTTTAAAATCAAACGAACATTAAAGAGTCGACGTCTTAAAACAAATAAACCTTCGCAGACACGGCGAATGTAACAGCTATAACACGCCACTATAACTATTCCCTTTTCATGAATAGTAGAGTATAATTAAGTGTTCATCCGCTAGAAAGGAAAACTAATAGCCTCAGAATCAAGGGTACCAGGTTTCACCCACTCTCCCCATTGCTTTTCATTCAGTGAATTCTTTTTTTAAAAAACCAAAATGCGATAGGCAAATCTTTTTGACTTGAATAGTGAAATAATAATTGGTGTTTAACAAGCTCGTTATTGAAAACCATTTTTAATAAAAACTAATAAAAGTTATATGTTAAGATGGTGTTGACTGAACTTCTCAGTCAACATCATTTTAAATTATAATTTATTATTCATCTTGGTATAGCGACCAGTTGATTTGATTTGACTGTGTTGAAAATTAATTAGGGCAGTGTTTTCAACATGTGGAGCGTGACCCCTTAAGGGGCAGCGTAGAGTTTACAGAACCTGAGGGTGAAGATATGAAAAAAATTGAATAGAAAAATCGTTGAGTCGATATAAGGAAAGATAATTTATTTTAATATAAGAAAAAATGACCATAAGCTAAAATCAAGTAAATACATGCAATTAATGATTTATAACCTAAACACTGCGATAAAGTCTTGTCTTCCCTCTCAGTGTTTTGTGATGCTTCCAATTCCACTTGGTTCAGCATATCCAGTCAAGTCCGTGAGATTTTGATAAAGGGTAAACAAGATATTTTCTGTTGATCAATGCGAGTTTGAAGCACATAGTTAGCGCCTGAGGTAGAAGTCTGATTTAGCTCCAGTATATGATGAGGTTAGGTTGGCTTCTTGTGGGATTTTCAAGGAGAATCAGCCCTCATTTGTGTTTCGCTCGGAAGAACACCAGGAAAACTTCCAGAAACCAGATAGACTTCACCGAACAATTCGTTTAAAGGTTTCTAAAGCACGTACAGGTCTACAGGTTTCTGAATAATATTGGTTAAGAGCGCAACCAATAATTAATCATTATAGAGGGACGAGACTCAAGTTTGTGTGTAGTGCTGCTGAAGAATCCATTCAATTTTAGGAACAATTTTTTATTAGGCTACGTTCCACAGCACAGAACATTAAAGTTACAAGACAAGACAGAGAACAACATCACGAGACAAGCACACAGACAAGAATGACAGAGAGGCATCATGGGAAAAAGATGGCTTCAGTAGCGCCACCTACCATAGAAAGGAGAAGGCAGCTGATTGTAACCGCTACATCATAATATAATTGGTGTTCGGTATTAATTTTCTGTAAAGAAAATTTCTAAGCGTAACCCGACGATGTTAAATTGTCGCACGCATGCACACATACTTTGAAAGCTGTTGCGTGATTGATACGTGCAATAATTGCAAGTGTTTTCAGTAATCCTACACGTGAAAAAAGGCGGAAAATCACACTCGCCTGCAAAGTGATAAGCTTTATTAACAAACGTTTTCGATGTTTAATCTACACTTTACTGATTGTTGTTTGGGATTGTTGGTGGTTATTTATTATTGGATGGTATGTGGTTGTGTGATAGCCATATCTCCTGCATGAGCCAACAAATTCCATCATAACCCCGAAATGCCTTGAAACTTGAGAAGATTACAAAGACATTTTGAACAGCAGCCTACTCCCAAGACTTCCGCGCCATACTAACTAATTTTGGAAATGTTTATTTCTATAAATAATTTTTAACGGTTAATCTGCATTGGAAACATAATATTTTACTTTCTTTCCCTTTCAAAATAGTTTAACCGCAATATTACTGCTGCTCAATAATAAGTTCATTCGCATGATAAATCCATTAAAATTAAAGTCCTTCCTGATATTAAATTTAAGTACCTTTCAAAGATTTTACCTTTATATAATTGCCTCAAAAAACCGATTTCAATAAAGCTGAAATGTAGTGTTAAGAAAGCAACATTTTCCATATCGATTCAGTCAGCAGACGTTTCAAGTTCAAGCTGAATTCGGCTAAGAACTAAGGCATCCTTTCATAATGAACTTTTCTCGAGAGGAGAAAAAATATTCTTAACTGATTTCCTCATCTGCTTCCTAAATAATTAAAAGTTAACTAAGCATTCATTAGTTGTCATGACTTCCTTATTCTTTGCTATTTTGCAGTGTGCTTAGATAAAGGATCTCATTATGATTTGGTCATTTGATAAAAAAATCATATAGTCTATAGTATTCATGTGCTTGAAAACCGATGTAAAAATGTAATCCTTTTCTTCAAAATAATTAGTTGGTTGGTTTGCTAATGAAATCTTCATATTAATCTCTTAAATAGAATAAAGTAAATAATAAATCTACTTTCTTCAAAACAACCCACATTAAATTACCATTAAAAATCAAAAGTATAAAATAAAAATAATTAAAGAAATAATAATAAAGAAAATAATATACATATTGTTTAATTCATAACTTAGGAATAAATGGCAACTAGTAAAATACTGTTTTTGTAGCTAAAATCAGCGTATTTATGTACAAAAAGGCATTCTGTGGCATGGAAAGCATGCCCATCAGCGCTTAAAACTTTTATAACATTTGATTTAAAAATTTATGCGTAAGATACAATTAATTTTCTTCACACGGAAAACACGCATGCATAAATAAACATATTGCTGTTAGAGAAATAATGATGGTTTTACGTTCATCCTGGCACCAAAAGGGTGGAACCCTTTCATTAGAGAATAATTATTCCATGTTATAAGTACTCTTATAAAAATATCCCGCAATATATCAAGCTTAATGTAATACAGATAGGATGTTAATTGCCAGCTTGGAAAATGGATGAAATATTTTCAGTAAACTTTGTACCCCTCGGCAACAAAGTCTTTTACCATGTATTAAAAAGCATCTTTGTTGAAAATGTTTTTCTTGTGATGTCGAAAGAAATAAAGTTTTATTAGTTGAGCGAAATGTTTAGAATCCCACCGTATAGAATAGTTTTTTTCTAATGTACAGAAAGTTGTAAAACAATATAAACAATCCATGGTCACGTAATGTACGTCATATGCTCAATGTCACTTTAAGGGAATTACCCAAAAAATGACGAAAATAAAATTTTTATTTTATTGGTTTGTTTTGTTTATCCCATCTTCCTACTTATTGTATCAAAATTTCAAATTAGCACCTCTAATATTATAGAAGTTATTTAGGCCTTTACTTATGATGACCAATGATAAACATGCACCAATGACAACTTTACCAGGCTTTTTCTCCATGTCGTACTTTTCTCCACTTTCATGTTTTCAAAATGCTAAGGCTTTTTCCCCTTTTTAGATAAAGCTTTCAAACTTTTTGTACTTCTTTATCATTATGCATATAATAAAATTGTGCATGCAATAAGCATTCAGTTGCTTAGTTTTTTTTATATACAAGATAAAAATTGAGTTAATGCTGAATTTCCACATAAAATAGTAAAAAACCTATATTTAAGCGAATATTAGATGTTCCTTCAAATCCGTGCACAATATTGTGTAATGTATTTTTTAATGAATCTCCAAATAAAATTTGAAGCAAAAATATTCATATCTAAAAAAGTAGTAAGGAATTTAAAAAATTGAATTTTTCTTTAAAAAAAATTAATTTAAATTTAACACGCAGATCAAAATGAATTTTTCTTTTTAAGATGATTTTATATGATTGTTATGTTTTTTTTAAAAAATAATACTTCAAATAAAAAATATTTTTCAGAAGGTTAATGTGTTCCCGTAATAATGGGATTCTCCTCACGACTTTCTCGTTCGCTGCCATAAAACGGCGCGATTTTGTTCAGCTTCGTCATACAGCGAAGAGAAAGACGTAATGCACGTCATATGAGCAGTGTCACTTTAATAATGGGACTCTCCCCACGACTTTCTCGTTCGCTTCCATAAACCGGCGTGTTTATGCTCAGCTTCGTCATACAGCGAAGAGAAAGACGTAATGCACGTCATATGAGCAGTGTCACTTTAATAATGGGATTCTCCCCACGACTTTCTCGTTCGCTTCCATAAACCGGCGCGTTTTTGTTCAGCTTCGTCATACAGCGAAGAGAAAGACGTAATGCACGTCATATGAGCAGTGTCACTTTAATAATGGGATTCTCCCCACGACTTTCTCGTTCGCTTCCATAAACCGGCGTGTTTATGCTCAGCTTCGTCATACAGCGAAGAGAAAGACGTAATGCACGTCATATGAGCAGTGTCACTTTAATAATGGGATTCTCCCCACGACTTTCTCGTTCGCTTCCATAAACCGGCGCGTTTTTGTTCAGTTTCGTCATACAGCGGAGAGAAAGACGTAATGCACGTCATATGCGCAGTGTCACTTTAATAATGGGATTCTCCCCACGACTTTCTCGTTCGCTTCCATAAACCGGCGCGTTTTCGTTCAGCTTCGTCATACAGCGAAGAGAATGAAGTATGCGCTTCGGAACAATATCGCTTCCCGTTGACCAATTCAGTCCAAAATTTGACCCAGATCTACAAATTCTGTGTAAAGACCAGATATTCAATTTCATCAGTCTAGCTTACTTGGTTGTTGAGTTATAGTGTTCACATACACAGGAATAGATACTGATCATTCTCAAATGCGGAAGCTCTCCGCGGTTTTGAGCATGCCCCGGGTGGAGTTGATTTCGCCGAAATAGGGGGGGTGAAGTGAAAAATGGAGGGGGAAATGTTTTCATTTTACTTCGCAGTATTTTATTTTCATTTATTGATATGCCAAAGATTAACTACAAAGAGACTGACGGAAAAAATATACGTAACCCGACGAAGATCACGACCTCCCAAAGAACTCCGGAAAAGCCCTCATCTTACTCATTGCCTGCCTACCACTCTTTTTGGTGGTAAAATAATCCAAAAATGGTAGTCTTTGGTTTTGGAAACGGGAATCCGTGTGTGTACTCCTCTGACGAATTTGGCTTAAAATTGGATACGCATATACAATCTGGGTATAAAAGTCTCTTGTCCAGAAGTGGCGTTAGAATCTGCCGACAGGGGGCACGACATGTTGTACGGGGGAGGGAGAGGTGTAAAGAAATTGGTCTCAAATCTTCTTCAGATCTTTATTTATCTACTAGTTGACTACCCCATTGAAAGAACGGCGTACAAAAATTTTCCACAATGGAGGACCCTAGCCACCCCGGTCTCCCCACTGGCGCCACTCCTATTCTTGTCAGATTTCATTCCTCTTGATTGTTGTGTTTATGTGTTACGTGTTCTCATACACGAGGACAGACAGACAGACAAAAAGTCTTCCCGTAGATGGATTTTGCCGAAAATTTGATATAAATTTAAAATTTTCTCTCATGACGACCTATCTCACTAATAACTAGATTTGATCCATTTAAATCTCCCCATTTTTAAGCCATCGCATTCATATCTATACGGATAGACAGAGAAAGAGACTGAATCGCCCTCAAATGGTTTTCAACATTGTAATATTTGGCTACTGTTGGCGAAGGTTGAGATAATATTTGGCTCTATCCTTCCACCGTGAAGGGTGAAGCTTTCTATAAACACGCCGGAGTTTGGCGTCGTCCTCCGGGGACAGAGTGATATGTCTGGCCTGTTTGTAGTTGTTTTTGAAATAGCTCTGGCTTGCTTCTAAGTGCGATGCACTGCATTAAATTTGATTATGTGAGTAATCTGTCTTTTTTTCTACGTGTAAATAGATATATTTTTCTAAAATCTGTTGTCATCATTTCGAGAGATAGAAACATCACAAACATGATAATACTTTTAGTCTGGATAACATCTGTAATTTGAGTCATACGTAATGTGACCATTCGTCTCGTTTTTAGGTGATTTGTCCCTTTGTACCCCCACACAGCTTCGGGACGCTTAAACGTCCCGTTTTCAGAAACAGAGAAACGAACGGTATCAATTTAAAAAGAGCATGAAAAATATTAAAGATAAATGTCTGATAACGGAGCAAACACTATACGCGTCACAAATATACAAGTCAGTCAGAAGCCTACTAGGTCGCACTTATGTCACTGCATTACGCCATAACAAGTGACAAAATTCAACACTGGGAATGTTTCAACTGAAAGTCTTCGGGCGGAATTGTTCAAACATTTGCATACCTTTACTTTGCTTCACTCTACGACGCACCCCTGACTTCAGAGATAAAGATCTCCGGTTTGCAGTTTGGACGGGTATCCGTAGTAGAATCTTTATTGATTCCAACATTTGCATACCAATAATCTGAATCGTACGAACTTTCGTATAAGTATTGAATATATTCTATGTCTTCCCGATACTGATGCATCTGTAGAATGGGTCTTTCCTCTTATGAATAAGTTGCTGACGAGTGGTAAAACACAGTTTCAAGTCGCAATTCTTAAATCAACGTTAATTACCAGAGTAAATTTTAATAAATCTTCCAAAAATTTAATTCTTTTTAAAATTAATTCCAAATATGCTGAAGCAAAAATTTGTTTTAAAGAAAACTACAAGATCACATAGGTTATTTATTTTCAGTCGTTCGTTTCTGTTTTTTTTATTACAGTTATCTAAAAATTATTAATGTCCCCTTTTTGAACGAAACAATGAATGGTCACGTCACCCATACCCCTTTAAATTTTACCCGAATAATCAAAATTTGGTGAATACACGTTAAAGCAAGCATGCACTAATGTTAGGCATGAAAATACTTTCATCGCGATCTACGGAGAGTTTATCAGCTAGTTATATTATAAATTAAAAAAAAATTAAATAAAAATATTTTTAATTGCTAACGAATGCATGTCTAACCCAAATCGAGGCCAACAACGAGTCCGTTCGACTCAACAGCGAATACAGGGTTAAACAACCCACCTTTAGTTAACCAAACGAATAACTCTACATCATTCAACCATAACTTCCAATGGAATATAAGATATAACAACAAGGAAAAAATTAAAATCCTCCAAATAAATTTACAAAAAGCAAAAGTGCCCACATCTATGCTAGCCAAAACAGCAAAGAAAGAACTACCAGACATTATATTGGTTCAGGAACCTTACGTAAAGGATAACAAAATAGAAGGACTTCCAGGTTTTTGGAAGAGTTGGTTGTCCAAAAACAATAAAGCCGGAATAATTGCCCTTCCCACCAGTAACAATCCAATTTTCCTCCTATCTGGCAACGATATTGTAGCGATCAAAATTCAAGTTAATTCACAAGCCCTCTTTCAATTATCTCATCATATTCTTCTCCATACTGCGAAATAGACCAAAACCTCAACGAAACATCTAATCTAATAACTTCTCTACAGGGAGAAGATTATTTAATTGGCGCAGATTTAAACGCACACAGCCAATCATGGGGTTATAGTGACTTTGATACCAGAGGAGAGAAAGTCCTAAATTTCATCTCTTCATTAAACAGTCAACTTCTCAATACCCCAGGCGCTCCCCCATCATATGAACAGAGAAATACCAAAGGATGGCCAGATGTAACAATAGTTTCCTTTACAGACCTGGTCAACAATTCTAATTGGCAGGTTCTTGAAGACCTAGAATCTTATAGCGATCACATATTTATTCGTATAATAATTAACAGAGACCAACATATATTATCCTACAATCGCTTTAAGACTATATTTGGAGGACACAAAAAATGTCAAAACATCATAAAATTAAAAGCCCAAAATATCCCGCAAAGAATTTCAAATACTAATACACCAGAGGAATTGGATGATCTCACCACATTTATCCAACAAGAGATCAATATGGCTTGTAGGAAATCCTATAAATTAAAGAAAACTCCTTCTACACCAATAATCTCGTGGTGGAACCCCCAGCTAGAAACCAGAAAGAAGGAAATAAGCGCTCTCAAAAGAAGAGCACAAAGATCATTCGACGCAGAAAAAGTAAAAATTAAACAATCAATTTTCAAAAAAGAAGTTCTTTCCGCCAAACGCAACTGTTTCAAAAGGAATTGCACTCAAAACGAAAATGTTTATGGCAAATTCTTCAAAATTGCCTTCAAGAACTCAGCTCCCCCCACGGATTTATTTACCCTCATAGATAATCAACAAAGAGGTTCTCCAAGAGATATAGCAAAGTCAATACTTAAAACTTTATATCCAACTGCAATAGAAACAACAAACCAAATACAATCACCCAAACAACCAATTATTGAACCACCGTTTACCAACAAGGAACTAAAGGAAATCATTAGATTCCTACCAACAAATAAAGCACCAGGCAATGATGAAATAGACTTCATCATAATAAAACAACTTATCCAGGCTTGCCCATCTATTCTCCGGAACTATTACAACAAATGTTTACATCTACAAAAATTTTCAACCCCTTTGAAGGAAGGTATCATTGTCCTCTTTCACAAGAAAGGTAAAGAGGAAAGAAATATTTCATCGTACAGACCGCTAACGTTACTGCCAACACTTGGCAAAATACTTGAAAAGTTACTCCTACAAAAGTTCAACTATACACTAGAAAAGAAAAGAAACTACATAAATTTCAATTTGGCTTTCGTCAAGGAAAATCGGTTGACCTGGCACTCCATTCATTAATTTCCAAAATCTCTGAAGCAAAACAAAAAGGCTTACAAACACTTTTCATCTCTATCGACATAAAGGGTGCATTTGATAATTTGTTGTACTCTTCTATCAAAAACTCATTAGATAATATAACAAACAAAACCAATGTCACAGAATCTTTAAAAGATATCCTCAGCAACCGGAAGGTCATCATACAAACGCAAGAAGGCCCAGCAATTTGGCAACAAACAAAAGGATGCGCACAGGGTTCCTGCAGCGGTCCAGCTTTTTGGAACCTGGTTGCAGATAATATCCTAAAAACAGACTGGCCACAAAATGTACACCTGCAGGCCTTCGCGGACGATTTTGCCTTTGTTGTCTCGCACAAAACCAAAGATGGAGTTCAACAACTAGCTAACAGAGCAATAACAACCTTCTCAAACTGGGCAGAACTAAATAAACTACAAATTTCATTGGAAAAAACAAAATATATGTATCTAGGCAATCTTATAAATCCAGCAAGAATCAAATGGAACAATACTAGAATACAAAAAGAATCAACTCTCAGATATCTCGGAATTATCATAGACGACAAGCTTAAATGGATCCCTCATATCAAGGAAAAAGGCACAAAAGCACTACAACAATATCAACATTTTCAAAGAATAGCCGGAAAGAATTGGGGACTCACAACAGCCAACCGAAAATTAATCTATAAAACAGTAATTGAGAGAATGCTGTGCCATGGCGCAGTCGCATGGGCGCAAAAAATCACAGAAAGCATGAAGAGGAAACTAAATACCATCCAAAGGAAATTCCTTTTACTAATAACAAAAACCTACCATACAACAGCCACTAATAGCCTCCAAGTAATAACAGGAAGCTCTCCTCTCCATTTAACAGCGAACAAAGAGGCAAAATTCATAAAAATTTCCAGACTAAGATTACCAACACAGGTCTTAAACACTCCATTAGACCCAACAAAATATGAGGTTATCCAAAGAGGACATCAAATGCACCCAGCAAAATTTCTGATTGACAAACAAATAACCACCCAACCTCTTAAAGAGTACCCAACAGTAAGTTCAACATACACAGACGGCTCGTAAAACGACGATGGCACAGGGTCTGCATTTTGTTGCTTCGATGAAGAGAACAGAATTTCGTCAACATGGATGGGCAAGCTTTCCAAGGAAAACAATGTGTTCCAAGCGGAACTCCAAGCCATCTTACAAGCCATTAAACATCATGAGAATGCTTCAAACCGAGTAAATATTTGGTCGGACAGCCTTTCTAGCCTTCAGGCCATACAAAATCCCACATCTCCACATCCAATATTAAGAAAAATTCAACTCCAACTCCAAGAACGAAACAACATCAATATTGGCTGGATCAAGGCACACACTGACCACCTGGGAAATGAGTTAGCCGACGTCCTGGCAAAAAGAGCCATAACAGAGGGGTCAAATTTGGAAATTCTAAAACCAATAA
>BGPR01012461.1:1215-44829 GCA_013235015.1 Araneus ventricosus
CAATTTATGTTTTCGTAGAGCACGATCTTCTGAATCTGTTTCTGTGGTAGCTCCAAAATGTGAAATATTTAACTGTGTTTATGAGGAAGTTTTCTGTGATTGATTGTCAAGTGTATTTTTTTGCATTACATTTTTAATTTGTTTCAATGTTGTATATTATTTTATATCTGAGTGGATTGAATATACCTGCTTTGATACAATTTTTTTTGTAGAGCACAGTCTTCAATGTTGTATATTATTTTATATATGAATGTATTGAATATGTATATACCTGCTTTCGTGCAATTTATGTTTTCGTAGAGCACGATCTTCTGAATCTGTTTCTGTGGTAGCTCCAAAATGTGAAATATTTAACTGTGTTTAGTGGGAAGTTTTGTGTGGTTGATTGTCAAGTGTATTTTTTTTTGCTTTACATTTTTAATTTGTTTCAATGTTGTATATTTTTTTATATATAGGAATTTATTGAATATGTGTATACCTGCTTTCGTACAGCACAATCTTTTGAATCTGTTTCTGTGATAGCTAGAAAATGTGAAATATTTAATTGTGTTTATGGGGGAGGTTCCTGATGCTTTCACTATATAAAAAACGGCCCTTTTCAGGGCCAAAAAATTTTATTCCTTCTTTATTAAGGTGAAAGCATTAAAAGGAAATCAGCTTTACTTTGTAAGTTTTATTTGAAGAAAAATATCTTTTTTGAGGCTAAAAAATTTTAATCTGTGCTGATTGAAGTTAAAGCATCAGAAGCAAAATAAAGCTGATTCATATATATATATATATATGAAGATTTTAAAATAACTTCTAGGACACACAGTGTCTTCATTATAGCGAGCGAAGCGAGCAGGGTTTGCGTAGCGAACCTGGGAGGATTGCAACGCAATCCTTCTGGGGGTTGGCGAGCTTTAGCGAGCAGGGGGCAGAGCCCCCTAGTAATTTAGATTCCTTTGGAGGATGCCAGTTGCAAACGTTTATTTATTTCGAATTTTGAAGGGAATTAAAATACAGTTTGTTGCTTTGATTTTTTCTCTTTTTCATTTTCTTGAGTTTTTTGAGCAACTAGTAAACTGCTCCAGAACTAATGAATGGTGGTTTTCATCACTAATTTGATAATAATCTCAAATTTAATACAATTAGCAATATCTCTACAGACGTGCAGTAATTGAATGCTCCCACAAGTCGAATTTTTCGTGATCGTATGTTCAGTTGAATGTTGAAGTTAATGCATTCGTTTAGTCGTATAACAAAGAGTCAATGATTTTTGGCTATACGTGGTTATGAAGAGTAGCTAAAAGATTTTGCTAGAATTTAATGGACGAGTGGTATTAATTATACAAATATATAAGGTTTTTTTTAAAAAAGCGAATGGAATAAAAGGAGAACCTTTACTGAAGAATTAGATTGATTCAAGTCATGGCCTTTCTATAAAAAATGGCATGTTTTCTTATCTATGACATATTAGTTGAATGCAAACTTTGATCTTAGATAAAAACACTACAAAGAAATGTTTAGGAATGTTTTTTTTCTTTTTGTTTACTTTTTGGAATGTTACATAAGTTAATAGAAGAATGAAGTAGATTTTTTCAGCATCATTTTTTTCTTTGTCTTACGCTTTGCATGCTCACATAAATTCGAAAATTTCATCCTCCAAAAAAAATAGTTTAAAAAATAAAACCCTCTCAGGTAAATCAACCATAAAGTTTTTTGAAATTTTATTAAATTATTTAAGTAGAATTTAAGAATTAATTTAGTTACAGTTCTTTCCCAAATACATTCCTTAATCCGATGTCACATGTTTCAATAACTTCAATTGTGATTATAGCCTTATGTTCTTAACCACCTGACTCATATATAAAATTCATTCTGAGTTAAAAATAGCAAAATTTTTGTATTTTATAAAACAATACCAAAATTGTCACAGTATATTATAAGCTTCTTTTGAAGTTCTAATTATATACCTTGCAATGTCTTTATTCTGTACTTATCTTTACCTTAAACAAACCTATTATTTCTTATTCTCTCAGACGAGATTTAAAAAAATAATTGTTTTCAATCTCTTAGAATAGTCTTTCCTCTCTCTTCTTTCTTTCGATTATTCTTTTCTCCACACCAAACAGTGCAGTAATCAAAAGTTATCTTCGGAAGGAATTCTTCCATTCAATACACTTTCCTTTAGTTTGAACGTTTCAAACTTTTTCGGTAATAAACTCTTCTGTCTTATCCCCATTCGAAAGAAATTTCGACTGTAATTCTCTTACCGAAAACTTCCTTGGAGTTCTCGAATTGCTATTTTAGCCTCCGGTTTCTTAGAATGGCTTTTACCGCAGTTATTTTTGAGAATCATTGATCATTTTGTAAGTGAAGACCGAAGTTGTTTGCTGCTTTTTTTTGGAATCTTTTTTACTTTCTCGTATACGAAGTATACAAAGAGAAAGTATTGAAATCGTCAAAAATTCGAAGTCGAGATTTTGGCGAATCTCCACGTTTTAGACCTCCCTGAGTCCGAAAAACACAATTTTGGAATTATGTCTGTCTCTCTTTTGTGTGTGTGTCTGTGAACACGATAACTCGAAAACTGTTAGAGATAATGGGATGAAATTTGATATGTAGTCTTTAAATATAATTTGTAGGTCTCTATCGAATTTTGAACAAATTCCGTCAGCGGGAAGTCTGTCTGTCTGTCTGTATGTCCGCGGTCATACGAACGCTATAATTCAAAAACTGGAATAGCTAGATGGATAAAATTTCGTACACAGTTTTATCATCATGAATGTAGGTCCGTATAAAGTGTTGGGCCAAATCCGTCAAAAGGTTGACTGTCTGTCGGTCTGTATAAGCCCATCTCCAACGAGTTCGCTATCTCCACGCGCAATCTTCTGTGCAAGATATTTATTGACTCCTGCTTGGCGCTTTTTTATCAACAGCTTCTCCATGCGCATGCGTACTTGGTAGCAATCTGTGCACGCGGAAGGATTGTCCTTGAGCCAAGAAAGAGTAGAAATCGGTATTCAATTAATCGGAACGCATCTCTTCGAATTTCATTTTTTTACCTAAATAATTTCAGATAGCCATTGGATCCTGGGTTACAATAGGTTCGAATTTTTTATCCACGCGGGGGGAGGGGAAACAGCACCTTTTTTGAGAAGTATACGAGAAAGTTTAGGGGAGACCACTCCCGCTGGTTTCATCTTTCACTCTCTTTAAACTGTTTAATTAGATTATAGTTTTCTCGCTTAGCAGTTCCTTACTCCGGTTAATGTTGTTGCTGTTTAACTTTGACTTCTCTTTCCCCTGCAACATTTTAAAAATATTATTGTTTTAAATTTATTTTATCCCTAGTTTTAGTTTTTCTTAGGATTAAATAAACTTTTTTTGCCTTTCCAACTTCGTTTTGAAGAATTGTTTTTAAACAGAATATATTTAATTCACAAATGAAAATTTTTATAAAGAAAAGAATAAACCAATATCGTAAATTTGCCACCCAGTTGCTGTTGCAACACAGTATTCGAGTTAAATCGTTCTAGCAACACTTGTGTTGACAAGTGCCTGAGTGGAAAAACACTTCATATTGTTCCTTTTTTTTTTCTCCTTAAGTCCTCTTCATTCGGTTGGAAATGGAATCTTGGATGCATTTACAGTCTCATAAAGATCATTTGAAAATTTATAAACAATGAATGGCGAGAGTAACTGAATAAAGTCATCGCATTGGTGTGAAAACGTATTAAAAGGAGTGCATGTAACGAAATAAAAAGAAGAAGTAAAAATTCTGCCTTTTTGATAATGTCCAAAGAACGCGATGTTTTTTATCATAACTTTAACAGTGGAAAACGCACGTGAATAAAATATTTGATGAAACAATAAATTGCTTGAATTTTATTACTATTAAATATTATTAAGCATTGTTACAAATTGTGTTCAAAATGTATTTTGAAATTTTTATTAAAAACACTGTACGTTAACGAAATTGGTATCATTAAAAAATAATTCTTTCCTCGTTAAGGTGGTTTATAAATCATTTTATTTAAATTTTAACGTAGGACTACGTTCCTACCATTGGGGTCTTAGGAAGGAATTTGATTCACACGCCAAAACGCCACAGAAAACGTTGTATGGGAGATCCTCTATATCTCGGTAACTACATATGCTAAAAATATAACTGTCTTATTTTAGAGATAAAGGGTAACAAAAGAAGTTACAAAAAAATTGAAAATTGGAAGAGAGTCGCGCAAGTAAAGTAGCCATACGCCTTTAACATCAGGCGGCAGTTTGAAAAAGACAACCTCCCGTCATTTTTTAAAAAAAATATTTCAGATGTTATTGGCAAAAAACTGAGAAATAACGCCAAAATTGACTCAAATTGTGATATTTAATAAAATGTCGATAAATTATTTATTTTTGAAATTTGAAAATAGCATAATTGGAGTCGAAATAGTCTCCAGAACGGGATTTGCAAATTCCATGTCGCTACCTCTCACCGTTAAGGAGGAGTTCAGGTGACAAACAGACAGACACATGTGGTTTTTTTTTGCTTTATGTCATGGATGTAAAAAATTGTTATTTTCACACATTTTTATTTAATTTGGATTGTTTCATGTTTGTAAGAGAGAATTTTGTAATCGATTCTTCAAGCATTTCTCAATGTGTTTGAATTCTCAAATTTTGATTAATTGTGTTTTCAAGATGACATTACTATATTTTCATGTTTTCATAACTTAATTATCAAATAGATGTGTAATTAATTCAAAGTTTTGTTTTTAATCAGGAACAAACGAGCTGTTCAAACGTTGTTCTTCCAAAAGCAGCTATGAGCTATTCCGACAGAACAAAAAAACTCATTCGTAACCACCTGGTGCTCAGAAAATTTATTTCTATTAACGAGTTAAATCGAAGCGATTCGAGAGCTTAATTAAAATAATTTTTCTTAGAATAAAAATATTCCTGAAATCAACTAGAATATTTAATATTCTATCGTAGAAAAAATTCATTTAATTGTTCCCTGGAGAATTGATTCCAAATCTCCATAATACATAATGAACAATATCACCACATATTATCAAAATAATCCAAACATAATGAATATATCACCACATATTATCAAAATTATTCGACGAAACGTGCAACAGGAGAAAAACTTTCAGGTAAAATATAAAAATTTTTTTTCCTAAATATTTTACTTCCCAAATCGAAGCCTTGTTTAGTGTACAAAGAAATAAATAACCTTAAAATCTCTTGAGTTCAAATATGAGCAAGTGTGATTGAAAAAAATAATGAAACATTTACAAGAAGGAAATAACAGTTTTTAACTTAAATTAATACGTTTTAAAGCTACTGAATAAAGCCAAAGTTCAGCAAACAAAGGCAAAACATTTAACTGATTTCTTATATTCCAATAAAAATAATTTATAACAATTAATTTATAAGAATCTTTTGCTCTGTTAAATAAATTTCTGAATCTTTAATCTTTAGACAAAAATTTTTAATATATATCTTTGAATAAGTTTTGTCCCTAAATCAAACTGATATCTTAAATTTTAAAAATGAAAAATTTCTTTTAAGCAATACTTTTCTAAACGCCTGTTTTAAATATGCGAACACGTGTTCTACTCTTAAAAATTTGGGGGCCCTTTTTTTTCTGTTTATTGTATTATCTTTCCAAATACTTTTTTCTGATTCTCAACACTCTGAATCATTATCATCAAAATTTTCTTCATCACATTCTCAATTGCTATATCCGTGAGATATTTTTGAGGCATTCTAAAACATGTAAGAAACACAATCTAGAAAAGAAAATTTCGGCTTTTATCGACAGCATAAAATTATCGCATTCGATAATTATATGGAGTATTTTAAAGAGTGTCGGAATTTGTTGTCCCTAAACGTCGCCAAAAATGTAGAATAAGCACTTAAAACTGATAACATTGGCGAAAAATATCCCCACCCAACTATGGGCAAAAGAATTCACGATCTTGAATGGATAGGGAACTCCTTTAAGGAGAAGGGGGGAAAGAACTGTCACTCGACTGCTCGGTACAACAGGTGTACCGTAGCCGAAGTAAAAGGAATGAAAATTCCCGGTACAGCGTATGTACCGCCGATTGGAAAAAGTTAATTTTCTTAACTATATGATAATAATAGTCTTTTTTAGTTTCTCGTATAGGAAATTCGAACTCGAGATTTTGAAGAATCTCCACGTTCTAGACCTCCATGAGTTCGAAAAACACAATTTTGGATTTATTTCTGGCTGGCTGTGAACACCATAACTCGAAAACTGTTAGATACAAAGATGAAATTTGGAAATTGATCTTTGCACATAATTTTTAAGTTTCTATTAAATCTTGAATAAAATCCGTCCTCTGTAAATCTGTCTGTCCTCGTTCATGTGGACACTACAACTCAAAAACTTATATAGCTAGATGGATAAAATTAGGTACACATTTTTATCATCAGGAATGTACGTCCTTATCAAATTTTGGGCCAAATCCGTCATTGGATTGATTTTCTCTATATACACATATTTGTGAACATAATAACTCCTTATCACAAAGACTTGATAAAAGAAATTTGGTATGTGGACTTCTAACCTTAATTGCAGATTTATGTTCAATTTTTGTTTCAATCGGTTAAAAAAAATGGCGCTCAAATTGCATATTCATTTTTCTTACTACGACTCAAGGCCGTTTTGCGTTTTGGCGAGCGCTTGGCGATACTCGTGACCTTGACGCGTTGAAGGAAACTTGTGGATAATCATTGCATTCTGGGTTACAGTAGGTTCGAATATTTTATCCACGTGGGGGGAAAGGAAATGACACCTTTTCAGGAAGTATACGAGAAAGTTTAGGGGAGACCATTCTCGCTGGTTTCTGTTCGTTTTCAACTCCAAAAAGGAAAGCGAACAGGAGATAAAGGTTTCAGGATACTTCTTTCATTCAATACACATTTCGTGCTTGTTTAAAATTTTCTCACTAATAAGCTTTTCTGCCTTTTTACAATTTGATAGAAATGTAAGCCCAAATTATGTTGCCAATCCTGTTCCTAAGAGCTTCTTTTGAGTTCTAGAAATGTTATTTTCACCTTTAGTTTCTTACAGTGGGTTTTAACTAAGTTAATATTTTTGTGAACTGTTTATCATTTTCCAATTGAGGACAAAAATGGTTCTTTGTGCTTTTCTTTCCTTTTAAAGGTTTTTTCTCTCGCGTTTATCCTTTTTATGTTGTTTATTTGGATTATAGTTTCCCACAATTTACTTCTTTTTCTGATTGAAATTACAGTTCTTTCTTGTCGACTGTAACCTTTTTCATGATATATTTGTTTTTTGGCGTCCCCTTGGCGTTTGTTTCCCTTAATTATTCGATCATTCTTTCTTCCTTTTCCCAAACGTCCTTCTTTAGAATAGATTTTAATTGTGGAAATGATTTACGCACAAATTAAAAAGGCATAAACCAAATCAAAAACAATATGTGCTTGTGCAAGGGATGAATTTATCAATTTTAATATCAAATTACCTTTAAAATGAATAAAATCAAGAACTAAAGCTAACCAACGAGTCTTAAAAAATCTTGAAATTAAACTTCCAGTATTTTACAGTCTTCCGACATGCACGCATTTTCGGCTAACTGCCTGGTTTAAATATTTAACAGAAAATAATTTAGACTGAGTCCTTAGTAAATTGCAACTTCGGTAAAAATTTTGAGGATAATTCTCATGAGTATGCTGCTTTTAAACATTATGAGAAATGAAATATTTTCACAGAGGCACTATGAATCAGTACAGGTTTAATGCACTTTGTAATGAATTCGACAGTTGAAAAGTTTTCAGAGGTCACACAAATTTTAAGAAACAAATTGTTCACCTTTTCACTCTATACAAAGAAAAAGAAAGAATGGTTTTTAATGAGTAACATTTATTTGTGTTTATTTTTGTTTCAACTACATCATAAAATTTTTAATGTAAATAAATACGGAAACATATGTAAAACATTTTGCACATATGTTTATTTAAGAATATTACAGAACTCGATTAAAATTCACGAATCGCTATTTTTACATACATATTGTTTGCATGTTTCTTTATAAATCAAATGCTTGGATGTTGTTTTATTCAGCTTTACTTTGCCGAAAATTTGATTTTTGGAATTTGAGATTTTGCTATTTTGGTTAATTACTGATCAGCTGACGTAATGCAAATAAGAGATTAAACAACAATATAAATAAAGCATGTAACATCAGTCTAAAAGAATAGCGGTTGTCTGTATAATTTTTTGACTATTTACAAAAAGTAGATGTTTAGTCGTACTAAAAATTTGACAAATTAACTTTTTAAGCTTGAAAAATGAAATCAATTACAATCATCCATATTAAGTGCAGTTTGTGCCTCGAGAACCGAAACAAGTAAAAATCTTAATATAAATAAAAGTCATTGTGGTGTGGGTATGTGGCTATGTTCCATATTTCCTGCTAAACCAATTGACTGTTTTCAACCAAATTTTGAACACTTATTATTTAAGACAAGGGGGAAACATTTATGAACTTTTCAAAGTCATAAGTGTGTTAGTTTATTAAACAGTCAGTCAATTAGAAATTAACCGAAACCGTTTTACCGCCGTAACTTCAGGGCAAATTGTCCGACAAAAACTATTTTATACTATCTTAAAGTTCAAACTTTTACCTTTTCAATGATACCAATTTTATATTTCTCACATGTTTTCTTTAATTTTTATTAATTTTTCAAAGTTTAATAATTGTTAAATACGTGCAGACGATTTTGAAATAACGCAAATTTATAGTTACTCCGTTGCTAAGCAACGGTTAGACTTTGAACTAATTTACCTTTATTTCTGAAATACTTGCTTATTTTTATAAATATGTTTTATATAAGAAGAGTCAAACGCTAACTTTTAAAAGCTCCAAATCTTATTAAAATTTCCGTTAATTGGAAACTAAGCAAGATTTTGGCATTTTTCGTGATAATTCGAAGATATGTATTATGTCACAAAAATATTTTTACACATAATAAAAGTTTAAAAAATCAACTTTTCATGACGCAACTTTCATTTCCGTTCAATTCGTTGCCCTCATTTTAATAATTTTTCAAAAATTAAATTGTGTATAAAATTTAAGATTTATAACTGTATATTAAATTGTGTATAAAATTAATGATTTAAGATTTATAACACTTTTTTTATTCGTGAGGAACAAGAATACATAAGAACTGTTGCTAGATCAGATGAGAAGAATTTTGGATGAAGACGAATTTCTTATTCATATTTATTCTAACGCTTTATCTCAATGAAAAATTTGCTACGTAATTGTCCCAAAATTCCGTTAAAATCTTTCTTGTACTGCAAGATTTATGAACAAAATTTGAAACATCTATGCAATAAATACTAATAACTTAAGGAGAAAATTAGCTATCGGCGGTGTTTAAAAATCGTCTGGTTCAATTGATATTCTCATTTTAATTTAAAACATTTTAAACGATAAAAGAATTTTGGGTATACTAATTTTCTATATAAAAGTAGTTTCTTACATCAAAAATATTAGACATAAAAGTATTTTAATCCCGAGCAACGCTGGGCATAACAGCTAGTAATTAATAAAGTCGTCTTAGCTCAGTATTTAATTATAAGACTAAAAAGTTAACACAATTTCGTCACATAAGAGATTTTTCAATAAAATGGCTTTTGTAAAAATAAGGCGATTTACTTACAAAATATGACTATAGAGATCAAAACGAATAAATAACCGTCTTTACCAACTCATTTCAGATTATTTATAGCTTCACATTAACAAATATCTTTATGCTATAGACTATGCGTGGAAGAACATGACAGTTTTGAAATTCAGACATGTTTGTTTAGATTATTAAAATGTCTGAAATATAATAACATAAATAGTCTTACTTCTGATCGAAAGCCTGACTGTTGACTGAAAGGAGTCATTAATTGTTACTGCTGTCATATGCTAGTATAAATTTGCTTTTTATATATGCTGTTTTTGGAAAGTTTTCCAGTTAAGCTTTCTTTAATTAAAATGACATTTTAAATAATTTTTGAAAGAGTGATTACATAAAATCAATTTTTACAGCTGATTAAAATTTCGCAAATGATCTTTGTAAGGATACTAGCTTATTGACATAATATTTTGTCTATCTTCCTCAAGTGTTTAAAAAAAATTTATGTAAACATCTGGCATGGAAGCATAGCTCCCATGTGAGATGAAGTATTCAGTTTCATAGACAGATGAGAACACAGCTTATTGGCGTCTTTGAACTGTAAATTGGCATTTTGGCGATCAATGGTTGCCAGAATATGTGAGCGCGCCAATGCTCACTTTACTACGCATTACTCTTGTCTCTCTGTTCTGTAAAAAACCATGCATATAGTTCTGTGTGTGTGATCGTACAATAAATGTTGCGATCGTGAACAAGGGCTATTCTTGAACTTTCTGATTCGACAGACATCAATCACAATACGTATCCCACTCCACTGCTCTCCATGAATTTGGACGGAAACATAGTTGGTATTTTAGATATTTAATGGACAGCATTTAGACGAGACGAACATAAAAGAAAGAAGGGATAAGTGAAAGAATTAGGAGGACGGTTACTGCCTTTTAGATCATATCGAATTAAATCATCGTAGGCAGTTCAGGAATGACACACCATCGCTCAACAGTTTCTGTCGCTAGCAAGATCATGTGTCTTGACGTCAGCTGGTAGATCGTTTAGTTCAGGAAATGGCCAAAGAACCTCCTGGCCGTCCGCGGAAAGGATACCACATTCATGATAATAATTCATATATTCATAATAAAATCAAGCCATTTTAATTGTTTCGTCGAACATTGAATTGTAGATTTTCTATTCTGCGAAATTAATGTGGGAAGAAGGTTTGTATTTTTTTGTTTTTGAGAGAAAAGTAGTATTTTCATTAAAATTTGGAAGTTTTTAGAATTGGAAGCAATTATTTACCACGATTGTAAGCTTCGAAGTAAGAAGTCTCGTGTAAACGTTTTTACATTTTCTCCATTTTCTGCTTTTCTTCATTTTGTTTTTAATATTGCCACGAAGATGCAAAGAATTAAAGAATACAATTTAGCAATAAAGTAAATTTATTAGCCCAAAAGTACTCATTACACAAGAGAACACGCCCACAACTTTTGGGACTCAGCATTTATACAATTAAGGAATATTCCCAAATCATTCAACTAGAATTTTAAAGAAAGATCTAGAATTGCGTAGAACGTAAAAAAAAACCAATTAATAGGATTTTGAATAAAAATACTGGTCCTCGAATTAAACCACCGTAACAGAATATACACTAAAGGATATTCCAGAATCATCCAACCAGAATTTTAATGAAACATCTAGAATTGTCTAGAATAGAGGTTCCCAACATGTGGTACGCGTACCCCTGGGAGCACGCGAAGGAACAGTTGGGGTACGCGAACTCAAAGTCGGTAATGGTGGACACAAAAAATCTATTAATACTATTGTAAAAATGGAATAAATTGTTAAATAAAAAATGAGTCCAGCAAATGTTATTAATTTCAGTCAAATGACTCTTTAGCTGGCTTAAGCTTTTGGCATTATTGATAACAGATTCTTTGCATAGCCGAATAGTAGGAGAGGGGGATAGGACAGTAGGGGGTACGCGAAAATAAATATACTAAACAAGGGGTACACGATGAAAAAAGTTTAGGAACCCCGGTCCTAGAACATAAAAAAAATTAACAGGATTTTGAATTAAAATACTGGTCCTTGAATTAAACCACAGTGACAGATATTTGATACACAGTCAAACAGTTCAACGCTCTTCCAACTGAGCCACTGTGAGCAAGATTCTTTGTGCGGCAATATTTCACCGTACTTTCAGTTAAAAGTTTAACTTTTCATATTGTTAACTGATTTTTCATAATGATTTTAAATACAAAAATTTAAGATATTAACCCCGTGTAATATGCGAATACACATCTGAAATTATTAAGTTTATTATTCTTTATCAGCCTGCTTCACGATTGTACTAACAAGCTGTTGCATTAGGTGAATTATCGGGGAAAATGTGGTTTTTCCTATTGCTAAATGCAGTTTCTAAAATAGCTGATTTGGCGATTTTCTCTCTCAATAACCGTCAGTTAAAAGTTCCTGACGACCCAGGAATTTAAATGATGCATTAACCAGCTAAAGAAATATTGGTCGCGAAACAGTGGACTATAACACACACAACCCCTATTTTCTATCAAAGAAAGAACAAACAAACCAATACGATAACTAAATAATAAGCAAAAGGAGTGTGTTATGCTACATTTCTCTCTCAATAACCGTCAGTTAAAAGTTCCTGCCGACCCAGGAATTTAAATGATGCATTAACCAGCTAAAAATATTGGTCGCCAAACAGTGGACTATGACACACAAAACCCCCATTTTCTTTCAAAGAAAGAACAAACAAACCAATACGATAACTAAATAACACAGGTCTGCGATGAAAAAATTGTCAATAAAGCAAATGGTGTTTTTGATAGTTTTTTTGGTGCTGATTACTGGAAAAATAATGAAAAAATTCCATCACCTGCATTTCATCACAAATCGCAATCTATTTTTTGCGAATTTAGTATATTTCGGACCAAAAAAGTATTATTTATATGTGTTCGATAAACATATTTATGGACTTAAAATAGTAAATTGTTAGATTAAACTAACAAACAAGAAAGAAGAAACAATTTCCATCCAGAATATTCCTCTGAATCGGTAAATTGCCTTTTAAACACAATATTAAAAACAGAGGAAACAAGTTGAAACCGGATACCTCTCCTGCTTGCCAAAAAAAATGTTACTTAAACCGCTTCACATAAAATTAAGTCTCATGAAACAATTTCTCAAGGAAAAAAAGAAGAAAAAGAAGGCGAATGCTTTAAATGACCACTTCCCGGGTTTATCCGAAGCAAATCTGAAGTAAGGTGTGTTTGCTGGACCAGATATCAGGAAAATGATGAAAGATGAAAATTTTGAGACTAAAATGGAATCAAGCGAAAGAAAAGCCTGGGAATCTTTCAAACTAGTTATTACTAGCTTTCTTGGAAACAAAAAGGACCCAAACTACAAATCTATTGTAGAAGAGATGATAAAAAATTTCAATATTTTAGGCTGTAGTAAGAGCTTAAAAGTTCATTTTCTCGATTCGCACTTGGACTATTTTCTTGAAAATTTAAGTGCTGTTAGTGAGGAACAAGGTGAAAGATTTCACCAAGATATAAAGGAAATGAAGAAGCGATATCTAGGAAAATGGAATCTCAGCATGATAGCCGACTACTGCTGGATGCTACAAAGAGACAATCACTGCAAAGTTCACAAGAGGAAAAGTGACAAAAGAACTTTTGAGATAAAGAAAAAACGTCACTATAAGGACTTGTAACTTTCTACCTTTACTTAACAATTACTTGAACTAGGATATAAATGTAATTTATATGGATTTATGAATTAATGAAATTTAAATGAAATGTCAAAATTTCGCGATTCTAACTGTTTCCTTCAAAATATGCAATCATTTTGTAAAAACTCCTTATGTGATAGAAATAAAGGGATTTCATTTTTAGAATCAGCACTACAAATAACATAAAAATCAGTCATCAAAATTAAAACAATTTTCAAAAAGTAATTTTTGCAGGCCTGTGTAATAAGCAAAAGGATTGTGTTATGCTGCATTTTTCTCTCAATAACCATCAGTTAAAAGTTCCTGAAGACCCAGGAATTTAAATGATGTATTAACCAGCTAAAAAATATTGGTCGCCAAACAGTGGACTATAACACACAAACCCCTCAATTTCTATCAAAGAAAGAACAAACAAAACAACACGATAACTAAATAATAAGCAAAAGGAGTGTGTTATGCTGCATTTCACAGCTTAACATGGAACACCACCTATCTCATTTTTATAAAAATTTCAATGACGAAAGAAATACTAAATTTTTCTGAACCAGTAGCGAGTATTTCTAATTTTTTTAAATATCTGATATAAAGATGAGACCCCATATTTCTAGCAGATATGAAAGAAATTCAAAAATATTCGTTATTGGTTCCGAGAAATTGAATATTTCCTTGTTTGAAATTTCAAAAAAATGAGATAGGTGTTGCATGTTAAGCGACGATTTGTTCTTAATATTTATAAATATCCCGCCAATGATTAATGATATGAATCACCCCCAATTCGAATTTTGAACAAATAATATTTAATTCGTTTCTAGCAGCCTCGTTAATATAAAGACAAGTATTTTTAGCGCTTTATTATGATATTTTCCCGAGATATTAAATGTGTTACATTAAATACTTAAAAAAACACACTTTTTTCACCAATTTTTAAATTTTTTTTTAAACTCATATTTTAAATTTATTAATATTGTTTCTAATTGTAATGAAAATCTTCGATTCCACTTGAACTACTGGTAATTAATTTCCCAAATAAATGATATTTTCTACAGGAAAATTTCGTGAAAAGCGCCCATACCAAATTTCATGCTTGTAGCTTGTTAGGTGTTTCAGGTAACGTGTTCATAGATCGACATAATTCCAAAAAAGTGTTTTTTCGGTCTCGGGGAGGTCTGAGTTTAGTTTAGTTATCTTAACATCCCGTTTTGAAGCAACACGAGGGCTATTTTGGGACGGACCTCGTCATTGTGGATCGCGGTCAGATGACGCGGACGACACCTGAGAGGACACCCCTCTACAAACGTCCGCAGCGTTTGCCCCCCTACGTATGATTTAGCGTGCACTAGGCCTAATACATGACGGATCTTCAGTGGAACCGGTTGCGAACCTGGAACCTTCGAGCTCCAAGGCCGTCACCTTACCATTTGCCACCGTTGCCTCCGGGAAAGTCTGAAATGTGCAGCTTACTCAAAATCACTAGGTCAAATCTTCTGAAGATTACTGTTTCATACTTTGTACACGGTAAAGTAATCAAATGGCAGTTGGCTCCTGAATGCGTGATTTGCGTCCAAATTTATGCTTAAATAAAATATTTATGCTGTTTTACCAAACTAAACGATTTGTTTCTTTTCTATTTTTCCTCCTGTCAAATTCATATATAAGCTCGTAATTAGAAGAATTTAATCTGCTTATTTACCAAAAATAGCGCTCTAATGAACCTTTATGTAAATAATTCTAAATCATAGAGATGTACTTAAACTAGAGCAAGAAATATTTGAATATTATCGATGTCTACATAAAGAGCTAAAATGACACATTAACTGCTTTGAGGGTAAAATATAAGAGAGAGAAATGGTGACATAAATAGTTAAGAAAGTTTCTGTACGCGAAAAAAATTAAAGTTGTTTTTTCTGTGAATTATTAAATAACATGTCCCTGTAAAGGCAAAATTGCAAGAATGCTTTAAAAAACCTCATAAATTATGCAAAGTGTTTTTGTGCAAGCGAGTTAGTTTAATTCTGAATTCAGACGTTGAAAAAATTGATTTGCACAACTTGAATTTAAAATTTTTATATCGTGAATGTCTCAACTGTTTCTGTTTTCGTTACTAAATAATTAATTGTCGTTTTCTACTTTCTGAATGTTTCGTCCATCTTTTTGATTGAAGTAAGAGTCCATATAATGCATCGAATTATATCAACTATGAGAGATGTAATTTTAGTTTATAACTTTAAAAATATGAATATTCAATGGAAGTATGACACTCGAACACGATGAATAAGTGGTTGATTTCTCCATTTTTCTAGTACTTTGGATTTTTTTGATAAAAATGTAATTTTATGAATTAGATATTGATTCTATATCGCAGAAAAAAATATCATTTCATCTATTCCAATTTCTTCAACACAGTTAACTTCAATTGTAAGCATCCACAATGCTATTTTGAAGTCTAATTCAAGTTTAACTTTTAAAGGATTTTCAGCATCATATATGTATTTTATCACCAAGGGGTCTATTCTGGTACCCCTGGTTGGGTTGGGAGTACCAGAATAGACCCCAAAACTTTATCTCGAACCATAGAAAAATTTCTATTTTTCAATAAATAGGAGCAGTGAATTTTTAAATACTAGTGATTTTCAACTTGTGAATTAGTGAATTTCTCAATACTAGTGATTTTGAACTTGTGAATTAGTGAATTTCTCAATACTATTGATTTTCAACTTGTGATTTAGTGAATTTCTCAATACTAGTGATTTCCAACTTGTGAATTAGTGAATTTTTGAAAACTAGTGATTTTCAACTTGTGAATTAGTGAACGTTTGAATACTAGTAATTTTCAACTTGTGAATTAGTGTATTTTTGAATACTAGTGATTTTCAACTAGTGAATTAGTGAATTTTTGAATACTAGTGATTTTCAACTTGTGATGCCGAGTCGAAAAGGTGACTGGTGGAAAGCCTCAACTCAGATTAGAGTGCGATTTTAAAAACTTACTGTTTTTAACTGTAAGTCAAAATTAATAGCTGATTTCTCGGACAATTAGAGGTAATATTTGAATGTGTCCAATTATGAGGGAATTATTTATTTATTTGTACTGTATAGATGTTTATGAAACATTTGTATACATCCATGTAATCTATTGCCTTATCAACTAATAGCATTTGTAATTTCCTCCAATTTAATTGGCTTCGAACTTTATGAGAGCTTTTTTAACCGTAAATATTTGACTTATCTGGAGATTATATACAACAACATAACTGACATGTGATATGACTGCGAGATAATGACTACTACGATGAATGGAATGTAGTGGGGTGAGGAATAATTCATGAGCGTTGTTTTCAAATTTATTTATTTTTTAAAAATTTATCTGACCTTCTGATACGGATTTCGTGAAAAAGTTGGTTCAGTCGCTCTTTATCGAACTCATTTGATCGACCGGTGTTATGATTTCTCTTCCTCCAGATGGCGCCGTTCAGTGTCTTTTGAAAGATACTGTTAAGAACATGGAATGTCGCTTCCCAGCAATGTTAGTCTTATGGCTGGGAAGAGAGTTTTACAGGGTTAAGTATAGGGTGACTGGCAGCAGCCAAGCCTGGACCCAGACCTTGGCGACCATCTTGGCGACAAATTTGTTGACGAAATATGGGATCTCAAAAGTGCTGTAATTTTCTCGATATCTCTATTAGGAGAGTAAATACGCTTGAATGTATTAGATGATTCTATGTGACTTCACGGCCTTCCGTGGGAGACTATATAAGGAGTGCACTTGGATCACGGAGCGAATGAATGTTGATCGACTTTAAACGTGTTGATAGACTGGGATCGCCTTGGAGTACGAACGTCTTTGGAATCTCTCTTTGGAATTCTATCCGCTGTGCGAGCTAGTAAGCTGTGAGACGCCGAGCGTTATTGAGTGTGTGTGTTTTGATCGACTGGAACGACTTTGAAGTTTCGTCTGCAGTTCGAGCTAGGAAGCCGGTGAGCTTAGCGCTATTGAAAGTGCTGTTATTGTCGTTATTAGTGAATTGTTGCATGTTTACGTTGCTAATCTGTGCACGATCTATTGTTTCCTTTTGTGTTTTCCTGCACATTTGTGAATAAACCTTCATTCTCTATTATCCTGCGTGTTGGACTGTTTACACCAAACATCCACAGAACGATTTTTGCAACAATACCCTACTGAACGGAATGCAGGAAAAGCGTCGGGATAGCTTTATTATTTACACGCTAAACAATCCTTTTAATGCAAATAGTGTATATATTTTTCTTGCACCACATATGCAACAACCGGCGTGTGATCCATCTTTGAAGTCGAAATTCCCATTTTTGAATCGCAAAAACTAATGGCTAGTGGTACTTTGAGGCATTGTTCCTTCTCCATACACAGCACAAATTTCGTGAGCACTTTCGTTGTCCTGAGCATCTTGATCCAGTGCAAAAATCAAATGGTGCCGAAAATGCTCAGTTCTGACCACTTGACATTCCATTTTATTGATCTGAAAATACATAAAAATTAATAAAAATAAAAGCAATTAGCACATATTATCTTGTAGAGCACTTTTTCTATTTTCAAATAACCCAAAAATAATATTGCCAATGCATTCTATTTCTGCGCGTATTTGCGTATTTTTTTTTAAATTTGACATTAAAAAAATCTGCTCATGAACTATTTCTCAACCCAATGTGTAAATAGCTCAGATATACTGTTCCATCACACTCATGAAATGATCAGGAATTTAAAAAAAAATTCCGCGTTCTTTGTTGTTTGAAATCAAGGGATTGGATCTCCTGTTTAATCTGTGTACGTATTCGAGTTTCGATTGCATAGAAAGGACAACCTTTCGAAGTGCATATTAGTCTAGTAAAGTAGATAATATGTCTAATTATATTCAGTTCTAAATTTAAGTTTTTTCCAAGTATTTTGTAAGGCTTCTTAAAAGTACAGTTCAGTATATGATATTTCCTCATTTAACTTAGGTATAATTTTTTTCAATTTGAAAAAAATTAAGGATATCTCAGCATAACTATTCAGTTGCATTAGTTTCTTTTATCTTAAAAAATATAACGGCTTTTCAAGCCAAATCTGTAAAAATTTTCATTGAAAAGTTATCTAAAAATATATCAAGAGACAAACATGGAAGACATGGTCTTAATACAAACATAAAATAAGATTATCGAAATCGGTCTGTATAACAGATGACATTAAATTAAATATGTATAGGTATTTGTTTCTTGAACTACTTAAATTCCTAAGTTTAATATATTTCAAAATTAATCGATAATCCCTGTGAACTGAACGAAATATATCATATAAAGCATAACTGACAACTGGTAACTGAAGCACAATAATGCATGGATGTGTTAACGCTTTCAGAAGTTAAACGAATTTCAAAAATAGTCTCTGAAACATCACAAACATTTATTATTCTCAGAAGTTTTTAGTTAGGTTTAACTCTCCTAAATTCCAGGGAAATGACAGATAAAAGAGGAAAAAATAATTTAATTCTTGGAAAGAGTTTAGATTCCCAGCGGTAAAATTTTCTTTTGTATATCTCTACAGACAAGTTGAAAGGATTAAAGAATATTCAAGTAACCTCCAAATTCGCAGAAGCTTTTTCTTTCAGTTTTTGACTTTAGCTCACGTTGACACCTTGATTCCAAGTCAACAAATGCTTACCTTTTCTTTAGTTTATGTATTTCGTATTAAATCAAATAGCAGATACATTTTCTTTTATATTTAACTTCCGGCAACCAAATATTAAGTACAATATTTAATATTGAATAATTGATTTTTTTTATTTCAACGTATTTCCGTGACATTTACTAAAAAATTAACAAATTTTAAGGTTACTTACTTTTTAATAATTGCCAGTTTATATTACATGTGTCGCAAACCCATGAAAGTGTTTGCCCTCACAAGTAAAACATATAAATGAAGTCCCTTAGCAATACATAATATTCTTTTCCTCCTGGGAAATACAGATGCTGCGAAAACAATTTTCTTCCCTTTGTCTATGAGCTGGGAAAACATTTGTATAATTACAAAACGCCATAAGAATTACCTCCCCTCTTTAACATGTTCTGAGGATTCCCTAATTTATATCTGCCTGCAAATTATATCTATCCCCATAAAAGTGATTTTTTAAAGCCTACGTTAACCTATTAATAATCAAGTCGCATTTTTTCAATATTTTATAAACTAATATTACATGTCGTTAAATCAATTGAAAAATTACTAAAAGAAATTCTGCCAGCAAAGTTTATGTTACCTTACCTTAGTTAAATACCTTCTTCAGTCTAGCGTCCCTATTTAGGAAAAATCATATTACTACCAAAAAAATCTATCAAAATCTAAAATTCTGTGAAATTCCAAAATTAAACATGTTCTTACAATTGTGTTAACTGATATCTTTGTTAAATGTAAGTAAATTATTTTATAAATAACTAAACAAACTTACCCTCTTCTACTTCACAGTGGAAAAACTGCTTTCCAGCCTGATTTGAAGATAAAAAGGCTACATTATCATCCGAGTGCTTGATATTGTTACGGACATGGAATGTCGCTTCCCAGCAATGTTAGTCTTATGGTTGGGAAGATAGTTCTACAGGGTTATGCATGGGAATTCCGGTAATGGAGCCATCGATTCTCGCCATCTTGGCGAGAAACTTGGCGACAAAATGTAAGATCTCAAAAAGTACTGGAATTTTCTTGATATCTCTATTAGGGGCCGAGATCCGGATTTATCCGGATGATTCCATGTGACGTCACGGCCTATCGGGGAGATTATAAATAGTCCGTGTTCGGATTATAGTGTGTGTTGATCGACTTTGAACGTCTTGATCGACTGGGATCGCCTTTGGAGTGCGAACGTCTTCGTAGTTTCTCTTTGGAGTTTTATCCGAAGCTGTTAGACGCCGAGCGGTATTGAAAGTGCTGTTGATATTCTTATTAGTGAATTGCTGTCTGTTTGCGTTGCTAATCTCTGTAAGTGCTTTTTTCCTGTTACCTGCGCTTCGTGTTTTCCGGAATATTCGAGAATAAAGTGTTATTCTCCATTATCCTGTTTCTTGGACTGTTTTCACCGTACACACACAGAACGAATTTTGTAACAATATGTGCTACCATCGATTGGATATAAAAGAAACGAATACTTAAAAGTACTTTTTGCAAAATTTATGCTGAAAAAATAATTACTGTCAGTTTATGATGAATTTTGTTAGAAGGTCCCTAAAAAGGGCCGCTAGCCATTAATGGTTTAACGCATCTGTGAATTTGTATTTTGTAGTTTTATTTGCAATTCATGACATCAGTGACACACCTTCCCTGCCCGCCTTTTTTTGGACCTATTTCTTTTCCCATAAATAATTTTTTCATGACCTCATTACTTCCCTTAACAAATTCGGTGGAATGTTTAGCAAATTGAGCTACACATGGCATTGTTTATGAAAAAGTCACAATTAATTGATATATAAATAAAAAAGAAGAAATTTTAATGCAACACTACTTTATTTAGCGAAAATGCATCACTGCTTTACACAGAGAACAAACATACAATTTTTCTATCTTTGTTGACTAATTCTTTTTTGTTGGAATGGGATTTTCAGTGAGTAGCGCAGCAATCAGCAAACGAAGAGTTTCTTTCTTAATAAATGATTAATATTTTGATTTGATTTGATTGGGGGGATTTTGGGATTTTCAGCAACAAAGGCTATTATCCCCTATTCTTTCCAAAGTTCTTTTCAATCCGTAATCAAAAAAGAAATGAAAATTACCATCAAAAGTCGGTCTAAGTTATTGCCGATCTGATTCGGTCAAGAGAAAAAAAAATGGCACCCTCCTAGAAGGCCTCCATAGTCTTTTTTTCCGATTAATATTTTGCTCACTTATTTGCATCGTATACAAAATATTTACAACATCGATTGTATTATTTAGATAAATATTCAGAGAAAAATCAGAAATAAAAGTTTAGAGGCAGCCGATAATTTTTCAACTACTTTCGTCATGAGGCAGAAAATAGAAGTTTTTTCGCTTTTTTTTAAAAATCCCATCTAGCATTCTTGTGACGTCAGTTCTGCGCGCGCATCTTCTGCCACGCTCTCCGTTTCCTATTCAGGAAAAAATGGACGAGTTTTCTGTTTTGTTTATTTGAAGTAAGTAGGTTTTCCGCCGGGCTCATCAACTTCCGATGATAATGTTAAGTGAATGGGAATCTTCAAAATTTCAACTCTTTTTAAAGACATTAATTAATGTTTAAAGTGGAGTTTTTTAATGTTAGGCCTAAGAATACTTTGAAAATATAAAATTTAATGTCCCTATTGTTGTAGCGCTCAATGTTTACTTAAAATAAGGGCCTCATTTTGTGGAAAAGTTGCCATAATTATTCTTTATCGCTCCTTTTGGCAACTTCCAAGGTTTGTTTGGCGGTTAAATTTTTAACCAAATGATTTAGATAATTCCAATATTTCCATTTAGAATTTGAATGCTTTAAGAGCTTCTTTCAACCGATTTAAAAAGAAAGGATTACACAAACTCAACGAACATGGAATTCAACGCTTTATGTACTAAAGAAAGAGCTGATTCGAACTTGGCTCTTGGTACAGTTTCCAAACGGATTTGGCGATTGCTTAAATCGGAGGTTACCGGAAAACGGTCTGACAGTCTGTGAATCCGAAATAAAAAAAAACAAGAAAACTCGTACATAAGCAGTAAAAACAAAAACTGGCATGGTCAGCTGATTCAATTCTTCTGAGATGACTCCACTTCGTTCATAATACAATAGTTTTACTAGAGAAACTACACTCGTGTGCAAAATTTAAGTGTTTGTAAGAATTTTAATTCGTAATATGCGAAACATTCGGAGTTAACATGGATGCAACACTTCGGAATCAGTTCTAGAGAATTGTGGGATGTACAACTCACATGGGAACTCACATTTTACAGTGGAGATTCGGTCACGCGGGAATTTAGAGAAGAGACCAGTAAATTGGTGAAGATGAAAACGATTTGGGCTTGCCTCGTTTCACAGAAAGCTGATAATGATTTGCAACTTTCATCAACGTTTTTGTTTGCTGTGCGTTTGCTAACATGCATTTTCGTTAAAATAGCATGCATTTCCGAGAAGATATAATGGTTTTCTTAAAAATTCCCAAATTTTTCCGCTTGCTTTTTTCTTTTAACGTACAGAGTTTTCAACCAAATTATACGAAATTTACAGAAATGGTACAATACGTTATAGGGAAGCATTGTATTAAAATTTGAATTAAGACATTTTTATTTCGATGTCCTTATTTTATTTCAATTTTACCTTGAAGAACTAGCTATTTCTCATTTTCTTGAAAAAACTCTACTTGGTTCTTTTATTCTTTCTCGTTCGTAAACAGAGCATCAACCAAGCCATAAGGACAATTCTTCCACGCTATAGATATTTTCTCGTTAGTTTTCAGGTTCTCTGAAACTTTTTTGCTAATAAGCTCGTCTTGCCTCTTTGATTTGATAGAAATTTCATTTGTAGTTGCCTAACATATGTTTTTAACGAGAACTTCTTTTGATCTGTAGAATTCTTGCTTTTATTCTCTGGTTTCTTAGAATGACTATTTTCTGAATTGTTTTTGCTAATCATTTATAATGTTGCAACTTAAGAATTAGAAAGAAGTTTTCTGTTCTTTTTTCTTAATTTTTCTTGTTTCCAGGTAATCTCGTTATTTCTTTTCTGGAAACGAATGTCTTTTGTTTCAGATATTTAATCTCATTTGTTCTTTTTTTTTGCTTTCCATTTTATGTAATACCATTGTTATATTTTATGTGATTAATTCATTTTCAGATAATTGAAATGCTCACTTTTGCTTCCTTATTAGTTTTATTTAGTGAAATTCTGATTAAAATAAAAGTTCACCACTTTGGTTCCATTCTGTATAAATTTTGATCGAATGATTATAATTTGAATAAGAGATTTCTTTCGTAGTTAGATGAAATAATTTGAATAAAGATATTTAATTATTATTACATGAATATAGGTAGAAACAATTAATTAACAATATAAGAAAATCTACTAAGTGTACTACTATTCTGGACAGTTAGTTAAAAAGTCCTGAATATGATCTGTTATGCATTTAAACGTAATTGAGATATTTAGATAGAATTTTGCTTTAAATGCCAATATTATATATTCTGTTCAATAAAAATCTATTATATTTCAAACTAGCTGTTATGCCCTGCGTTACTCGGGATTATAATACTTTCATTTCAAATATTTTTGTTGTAGAAACTACTTTTGTACAGAAAATTATAATCCCAAAATTCGTTTATCGTTATTAAAATGAGAATATCAACCAGACGATTTTTAAAAATCGCCTATAGCAAACTTTCTCCATAAGTTATTAATATTTCCTATAAAAGTACAAATTCTGTTCATAAATCTTAGAGTTTAAGAAAGGTTTTAAGGAATTGTGTGGGACAATTAATTAGATGGTAAATTTTTCATTAACTAAAAGCTTTAAAATAAACCAGATCAATAGTTGTTCCAGTGTAAATTATGAATCGTCTGTTTTTAAGCTTTTCCATTAGTCTTCTTCTGGAATTGTGTTATTGTTTTCTAGGAACAGTTCTTCGTATGCATTCTTGTTCTTCACCAATAAAAAAATTGTTAGAAATTGGGAATTTTATACATAATTAACCAAGTGATTAACCACCAATTCGATAAACTAGCAGAGGGGTAGTAAGAAGCATAAAAACTATTCGGAATCACATAGCACTGGCTGTCGTAATTGTCTTATTTGTGTGGTTTCGCTATAAATATTGATGTTGGCTTTGTTGGAGATCATCTAATATTTACCTCATGCTTTCTCATCTATGCGTTACAGAGTATTTTATCTCTCTTTAATATATCCTATCGGAACTTTTCGCAGAATAACATGTTTTACAGTTTTTGCGTCAGTCAATATTGATCCAGGATGTTGGGGCCATCGCATATTTAAACAATGATGTCTGGCAAAATTTAATCGTTATATTTGGTTAGCACTCGATTGGTCATGGTATTCCGGTACATTACCAAGCTAAATCTTCGGATATATCATGCCCTCACTACTTCTTCTAGGGTCATATTAAAACAAAAGTGTATGGAAACCCCGTTGACTCAGTTGAAGACCTTGTCGCTTGCATCTCTGTGCTGGTGGATAAGACTTTTTCTAATGAAACTCTCACGAATAAAATGCTTTTGATTCTACTAGAGAGTCGTTGGGTATAACGGATCTGATGCCATCTCGGTCCACGGTCGATGACGGATCGTACCTCTGTCTGAGTGACCGTCGTATGTGAAGCTCGTAATGAGGGTTTTAATATGCCGGTCACAGAGCCCGACTTTGCTATTCGCGGCCATCGTGTCATTCAGTAAACCCAGAATGCTTCGGCAGGACATGGGTAATTTATTTATGATACGAGTTTTGTGCACGTTAAATTCATCGAGGATCAAACCTCCTCCCGCTGGTGGAATGCGGAAGTCAGGAATGGGATATACCGGTTCAGGTGTCCTCGTCATCTGTCCACAGATTAAAATTACTAGTTCCGTTCCAAAATAGCCCTCATCTGGATTTAAAACAGGCCGTTAATGTAACTAAAATAAACCAAACGATTTTATTGTGTTTGCTTGTTGCTGTTTTATTTCTTATAATCTCTTTACGAAAAGAATATGGAGGCCTTCCTAGGAGGGCGCCATTTTTTTTTCTCTTGACCGAATCAGATCGGCAAAAATTTAGCCCGTCTTTTGACGGCAATTATCGTCTCTTTTTTTTGCTTACGGATTGAAAAGAACTTTGGATTGAATAGGGGATAATAGCCTTTGTTGCTGAAAATCCCAAAAAAAACCCCAATAAAACAGTAAACAGTAAACAATCTCTTTACTTGTGGACCTAGCTAGTGAAGAAAACATTCCCGACACTACAGTGCTATGTGATTCCGAATCGTCTTTGTACCCTCAACCCACCTGCAAGTTTGTCTCAATGGTGCTGAATCACCCTGTATATATGAATAAAGTTCAGTCGATGAAAATGCCAAGTGTGATCTGCTCGGTAGAACTTAAGCTTCAGGTGGACATTTTTACGCAAGAGTTTTTAGATCTAATTCGATGTTTTTCGATGCCTACCTCCGCCCCACCCTTTCCTACCTTATGCCTTCAGGCCGTAAAATTAGTTCTCATTCTTAGAAAGATACTTTTTTAGGCCGACAGAGAAAACAGCTGATTAAAATAGAGAAAAAAAAAGTTGACACACTGTGATCGATGGCACAAAAACTATTAAACCTTGTTGATTTTAGATTTTAGCACCTACCACGACTCAAGCTATCTGACACCGAAGGATATCACGCGGTTTTCTTGAAACTTTCAAGAAACAAATTAATATCATTCAGAACATTGTTTGAGTTACAAAGAATTTTGTTTAATATTCATGGAAGGGAAACTAATCTATGTGGGAAAAACAATTTGGGTTATTTTTCAGAAACTGACGTAGAATCTATGGATGGGAGTAAATATATTTAATGTCGTTCCAAATTAAAATAACAATTTTATCTTACCGATATTAAAATATTGGAATAAATTGCGTGGATTGAAAGAATAAATTGGGGAATGCGTCAGAATTTCGAGAATGCGTAGGAGCCAATGAAGGTGCTTATGCGCTTAAAGTTAGCTGACACAAATGTTTAAATATTCATGAATGTCAAAGTTTAAATAAAGTAAATATCAAAGTGACGCAAGCGCTCATTAAGAGATATATAGTTTTATTATAAAAAATGTTGTTTTTAAAAATAGAATCTGTAACAAAAAATGAATTTTATCTTGGATGCTTTCTGAATATTTATTGCTTTAAAAGTTCTTGAAAAGGTTAAATTGTTTTAGATTTATTATTGTATACATTTTTTATCTTCATGCTTCTGAAGTTAATTTGAGACTGGATGGGTTTTTATTTCCATGTGTGGGGGGGGAGGGATAATTGGTCTTTGTTTAAGATGTATTAGTTGACTTTATAAGCAAAGTATTGTGGGAAACGGAAACACTCCTAATCATAAACAATATTCTCTGGTTTAACTTCAAATTTTATTTTTCTTTCTTTTTTCATTTTTGATTGTTTTTTTAAAATTTTTTTGCATGTTTATTATTCTTGTGTGTCTATATAGTTGTAAATAAATACAAAGTCGTAAATAAATAAAAAATTGTTTAATGAACAATGGCGGCAATGAAAATTTTCTTGGAATTGATTATAATAACCCACTGAAATCACCCTATGTATATTAAAAGCTGTTTTATAGGGTCAAATCATTACACATGTTTTTGGAAAACGACAGTAGAGCAGCTTTCACAGTTCAATGAAAGATGAATAAAGTATAGGTAAGGAGTTACATTTCGCATTTGTTTTAAGCTAAATAATTTTTGTAATTAAATGTTGACTTAACTCTTTAATCCCGAGGCAACTTTTTTCTTCTAGTTCCTGTGAAACCAGGACTTTTTGGGAGAAAATGACATGAATGGGACTCTCCCAAAATGGGTGGTCATTTTCCCCACCTCCGCACCCCCTGATATAACCTTCCCTTAAGGCGCACGGTGATGGGCTGTGGTTGGCAAGGATGATTGGATCCCCTACCGCGCTTATCTCCTAAACGTTCTCAGAACTTCACCTCCCCTTAAAAGAACCCAACCGCCTCGTACCGGACTTCATTGATGTTAAGGAGAAATGTTTAGATAACCCGGGACCGCCTGCTCGGTATGAGAGGGTTAATCAAAAGATGACAAGTTTTGATGGGTAAACAGTTGCTTTTTATTTCTTTGAAAAGCCTACTAAATTATGATCCCCTAAATCCTCTGTAGAACTAAATAAATAATACAGCAGAAACTTGAAGGTTCAAAAGCCTTTGTAAAGGTTTGTTATGACTACTCATCGGCCGATACAGAACTAAGAAACTGTCTGTCATTTTTTATACTCTTACTTGACAACAACCTCGATAGTCAATTCAATCTGACTTTAAAGATAAGGTATCAAAAGTTTTTCTGATACTGTAACTAAATTGAAAATTAACATTTGTCATTTAACTGCAATAGTCTTTAATTGATTTCCGAACAAGGTGACTAATTAATTGACGGAGACTTAATATATCTTTTAATATATTTTCAAAATTTTTTCTGTTATTGAATTTGTTTTGGGTAAAAATATGGTTAATTTCATTAGTCTTCACTTATTTATGCAGTGCAAAGTTTCCAAGAAACATTGAAATATCAATTGAAAAAAATTAAAGAACTGCAATTAATTGATAAACTTATTTAGAAATTGTTTACTTTTTCTTGCAAATAAAAAAAAAATATTACACTAGTATTTCTACCTTGCCATAGATTAAAAAATTCTTACAAATCGCTCTTAGAATTTAAACTATTTATGTTAACTAGAAAAATATTTAAATGGGTGAATTTTTTCCGATTTATTTGAAATGGATGTTAGAAAATCAAACAACTTCAGTAATGAAGTGATCGAGGAATGGTATTTTCTTAAAAGGAAAGCAATTAAATTGATTAATTGAAAGATTATAAAAAAAGTTTTAAATTACTTGAATTATTTTTAGAAAATCAGATCAGTTAATTTGGCATGTTTATTTTCTTGTTAGTCAAAATATCTTAGATATTTAAAAAAAAATTCGTAATTTTATGCATTTAAAAGCAAATGATTTAATTTAAAGAAATTATACAGTAAACCCACTAAAATATTTACACCCACTCCTTAATTTCAGAACAACTGCATCTATAACCATAAAAGTAATGTCTAAATATATACACTACGCCACGAGACGCGCTCACAGCGCCACTTGGAGACAAACTGTGGAATTAGCGTTCTTATCTCGAAAACGGAACTATATGGGGAAAAGACAGTTACAAAGTTGCAGAACATCATCTATTTAGTACAGAAAGACCTTGTATATGTTACCGCTAAAGTGCAGAAATCAGTTAATGTGAACATTACCTAGCTAATCTGCAGATTAACTAGGGTGATCCGTTAAAGTGCCGAAAATTGTTTCATTTCTCACATTACCTAGGTAATCTGCAAATTACCTAGATAATCTGCACATTACCTACTAGGCACTCGTTAAATTGAAAATAAGATCTTTGCTGGAACAACACCAGCGTTTCTGTACACTTAAATTGACATAATGTTATTTATTTATTTTTTGATATCTAAAGAATCAACTTAATACAATCAAACAATCAACAAATTAGTTGATAGAATCAATCACCAATCAATTAAAAACTATAACACAAAGAATCAAACGGTTTAAAAAATTATTACAATTAAGGAAATTAACATAATGTTATTTATTTATTTTTCCATATCTAAAAAATAAAGTTAATACAATTAAACAACCAACAAATTCGTTGATAGAATCAATCATCAATCAATTTAAAAACTATAATAGAAAGAATCAAACGGTTTAAAATATTATTACAATTAAGGAAATGAGAGAAACCGGCGAAACCAAACTAAAAGTGGAGGGAGAGGCGGAAGGTGAGGGGAAAGGAAATGAGAGAAACAAACTTCTGAACTTTAACGAAATGTAAGCCGTTACTGTGCACATTACCTAGGAAAAATGGGGAAAACTCTTGATTCCGCACGTTAACGGAGCAAATCAGTTAATCTGCAAATTAGCTAGGTAATGGCACATTAACGGCTTTCGAGCTTTAGCGGTAACATATACATTAATTCTAAGAAAAGAACGCTTAACACTTCATTTGTTTTTTCGCGATTTCCATCATTGTCACACGACGAAACGTGATACAAAATATCACAAGATACCTTTATTTTTTGTGTTCGAATTGCTCTTCGTCGTCAATAATACACATCTGGGCCCTTGTTTGAATTTCAAGTTGCACTCTTTTCGGCATATTAGGTGTCACGCTGGCAGAAGCGTCAGTAATACGTCGTCGAAGATCCTGCAGTGCTGACATACACCAGCTGTTTGAGATATCTCTAAGGGGGAAAAGTCCATTAGGGGCATTTTGGTCCGTAGGATAGCATTTTCTCCTTCCTTCCACGTTTTGCGATGTCACAGTTTCGGAAATCGTGAACAAACAAATGCTCGTTTTAAGCCTTCTATTCTTAGCATAAATGTATACAAGGTGGTTTTTCTTTTGTTACTAAATCGATGATTTAGTACAAAAATCCCCTAAAAGTTCTAGTTCCTCTAGTTCATCCTCTAAAACAGTGCTTTTGTTTTTTTGTGCCATGCCCCACCCAAGTCTTTCTAAAATTCTTATGCTCCCTATGTTACATATACATAATTTTTAATATTAAAAAATTCAATAGATCACAGAGGAAACTTAAATTGTAGGTTTTAGAAAGAAATCACTAGAAAATTGTTGAGAAACACGGTAATTAAATTTTAAAAACATTTAAGTAAAACATTTTTGATTTAAACATTAATTAACTGAAATTTAAGTTAGAAACAATTTTAAAGAAAGATTTTTACAGTGGAACCTTGGAACTACGATCTAATTGGGACTGACCTATGCTCGGATTCCAGAAAATTCGTATTATTCGAGAAATTCTGTAAAATTCTCTTGATATACAAAATAGAGTTGTAACTAGTTAAATAAGAGTTGATGGTTGCTTTTAAACTCTGGATGAGTCCATTCTCGAATTGCCTCTCTTAATCAAATTATCCCCTTTTGGGACGTGCTTTCCACATTGGGAACACTGATCTAAAATTTTGTAAATCATTTTTTCCCTAATACTATACGGTTTTCGAGAAGGCTGATTTCACAGTTTGGCCCTATAAGTGGTCTCATGGCGTAGAGCATACGAACAACTTAACTATACCTAGACACCACTTTATGACTATAGCTACTGTCGTTCAGAAAGTTAAGGATGGCATATAATGAACTGCATGATCGTCGACCACAAATACCCGTCACCGAGCTAGAACTGGTAGGGGTAATCCGTGTAGACTTTCTGAGAGATGCCAGAACAGTCAATTCAGCTTATTACTCAGTTCTCCTGGCAACAGATGTGGAGGAATAGATTGGTGGAAGACAGGTGGAAAGCGGGTAGCCTACCTTCAAGACAATCCACATCCTCTTACGGTCATAATAGCAATTAAAATCCTCCAAAACTCGAAATGGGGCCTTCTGACACATCTGCTACACAGTCTCGATTTGGTCCTAAGTCCCTCCTTTTCGGAAGACTCAAATCAGGCTTACAATGCGTGCGATTTGCACACACACACCAGCGATGATTGTTTTTAAAGGAGCGCAAGAACTCTTGAGTTCACAATTTCCAAACCTAATTAATATTACTAATCACACTGGCTTTAAAGAACTTGATATAAACCTAATCAATTAATTTCCCTGAAAAGTAAAAATTTAAAAACTAAAAGGAAATATTTTATTAGTCACATCCATTTATATGCCTCAGTCATTCATCTTCTTTCGTTACTTTATTCATCCTTTCACTCACTGTCGCATATAACAGAACATGAAAAGAAACAATAAAAATACTTAGTCTATATTTATAAAAGGCAATGTTTGTGTGCGTGTGTGTGTGTCTGCGATGTCCAGACGAATCTATCGTACTTACAGCCATGAAATTTGGCACACAGGTAGTCGTAATGGTGACCGAATGCACCTCGAAGCCGGAATTTTGAAGTTTAATATATATATTTTTTTATTTAATGTTTTGTGTTGTCTTGAGTTTTTTTCGCCACGTTTAAGGCTATAGTATGTTTTCTAATGATAGATGAAAAACAATCAATGCGCCATTGGATAGAACAAACAATTTTCTTTCTAATGAAATTTGTTTTGAGATTCAGACTTAAATTACTGAATTTTGAGAATTTTTTAAAAAATAGTCAGTTTTGCCGACAAAATTTTGTTTTCGTATTTCTTAGAACGGGGATGTAGTAAATTTAAGGTTATCTCTTTCATTTTTTTAGGTACTGAATGGAATATCCCCCCCCCTGATTTAAAACAAGAACGGTTAAAATATGTTTTATGGTTAAATATTAAGTAATTTTTTTCTGAAGTGTTAAAATATTTTCGCTCTATTTTTTCCCTCGACTCTTCGTAACCAAGGTCGCCGTGTTCTATTCCCAGCATGCATTTTGTCGAAACAGCGTGACGTCATAATCCCTTTGCTGAAGATTGCAAGTTTTTTTAAAAATTTTGTTGAAATTCAGGATGTCACGGGCAACGCCGTTTCTACAATCCGATTCTTTCCGGAAGGTGACGTCATTACATTCGCGTAATCGTCATCTCAATAATATATACATTTCTCTTCTGATAAAATACATTATCGCAAAGAAAAATAAGCAGGAAAATCAATAATGTGTATCTTTTGTATTAATTTTGTGTTCAAAACTTTTTCGTGTCATTGTGGGAATTTTTTCCCGTTTTGTTGAAGTCCTGATTCCACGGGAAACGCCGTGCGTGTACTGCTAGTGGTTAAATACAATTTATAAGCAAGGCGTTTCCCTTTACCTGAGGTTGAAAATTCAGGTGAGGATCGAACTCGAGTCGAACTTGCGAAAAGAGCATGCCAAACCAACTGCACCAACTGCAAGGGCTTTATATGGTTTGCAGACAAACGACACCTCATCCAGACCGTTATGGAATGAATGGACCTCCTACCAAAAGCCTATTATGAAAAGGGAATCAGGATGCTGCAGAAGGTTAGAAAAAAGTGTTGACACCGGAAAGGAGTACGTTGAAGACTGATATGTACTTATAAGTGTTTTGCAATTTTGATTTATTTTCTTAAATCAGTAGCATTCATATTTCCCGGTAATAATATGAAACATAATTTCCACCGCGCTATAATCATCATTTAGAAAAGATCCCTAACTCATGAACTTTAACTTCAATCTACCTGCGTCTACAAAGAGAAATGTGACTACATTACAGCGTAAATGAATCTAATTTTCGCTGCAAATTCTCTTGCTAATAATCTGTAAAATAAATCGAGTAATAGTTATGTTAAAAAAAGAAGAGACATGATGTTCTTGATACCGCAACAAAATGTATCACGAACGTTTAACTCTTTATGTCACGGTGTTGCATATCTGTAATAAACTGATAAAAGCACCTTCTTTCCCTCATTAAGCTGTGCAAGTCGATTTAATTGGTTATTGCAATACTGTCACATTGCAGTTAACAGAAATTTTTTGTATATACCCCAACAATTTGCAATACTGAGGTGATTTTTAAAAACAAAGTTTCAGTTGACATTTTAACGTTTGCTCCTGAAATAATTGCAGAATTTAGTGAAGTTAAAAAGAGTGGACACATCTATTTCTGAGAAATGTGTTAAAGGTCTTTGTTATAACAAAACAATTGTTTTAAAATTTTTCATCTAAACTGAAATTTTGAATTTTTCATGCCATCTTGCATTATGTTGCAGAAATGCAAAAAACACTTTTTTTGTCAACATATTTTATTTTAACGTGCTAAATTTTTAAAATTATTTTTTCCATACTTAGAATGATGTATTCCAACGTCTGAGTAATGTTTTTCAAATCGAAGTTGTTGAGATATAAAGGATTTAGATTGCATTTAAGAATATTTGCAACGATTTTTTTCCCTAATATCCGTCAATAAATGTATCTCGATGAACAGACCCTAAGTGCAGAAGAAGATAAACAACGTATTTGCTTTTTCCATCGAAAATGAGAAATCATAGAGATTTGTATGTTGCACGAGATTGAGCACCCGCCGTATATCGGCAAAGAAAAAAAATCCTTCAAACATGAATAACCCATCCAAGTTCATGATGGATTGTTCGAGCTCTTGTAAGACAGGCGGTGACTGCTTTATTTTCAAAAGATATCCCCTTAAAATGATGTATCGTTAATCGATATTTAGCTTTGTTTATAAAAAGTTTAAAAAATATGTTGATGCTACACACATCAATTTCTGCACCTTTGAGATCTTTTGTTTTCAAAGGAACACAGTAGCATTTGAAAGAATTTTCATCATAAAGAGTTTCGATCTTTAGAGGCCTTGCATTTTGCATATCCGTTCTTTTCCTTACAGTGAATTATTTTATGAGTTCTGATTTCATTTTAAAGCGTACCTTTACAATATTTATATTTTTGGGAGTTTCTGCTAGAATGTTTCTTGTCATCATAGTCAAAATATTTCTTTAAATCTGTATTGTTTTATGAAATCTATTGTTGGATGTCATGAATAGCAATTAAATAAGCTACAACAAAGCAGGGGGCCTACTAATAATGATGTAGAATATTTTTAACGGTGACCAGCTTTTTGCCCGTAATATTAATCGCCTGTAGCTATGCTTCCAACTTGGCGAAAAAAATTGGCGAATTGGTGGTTGTAGAGGCTGAGAGACTGTGCCAAAGTTTTCTTTTGCGATATATGATAAAAATGGAAGGCTTGGGGGCGCCAGGCAACCATTGATGACACATCTAGATGTCAGAAGCTTTCATATGAAATAAAAATTGTCGAAATCAGTCCAATTATTGGGGTTGGGGAAACTGTCTGATTGTTTTCACCTGTAGAGAATGTACCGTTGAGTAGCATGTTTTCAATTTATCTCGAAAATGGAGGCTGGTGGTGGGTAAGAGACTGCTGATGACATATCTAGACGTCTTAAGATTTCATATGAAATAAAAATTGTCGAAATCGAACCAATGGTTTAGACTTGGGGATTAGTCCTCTATTTTTGCCAATTAATTTATCTACTATATAGATTGCTTTAGACAAGTTAGTTGCTCCTTTTTCTGCTAATTATTATTTTATGAATTTCTGTCGTAAAGCATTCTGGTTTCTCAACTCTCAGAATGATTGAAATTTGTACTAACAAGGATTTATTTTGAATACGTATTTATTATACGTACGTATTATGAAATGAAAATTATTGAGATCGGTCCAGTGGTTGGGGCTGCAAGTCTTTTACCCTGGTTTTGCCAATTATTTTAAATATGCAGGAGGGATAAAACGTACGTGTGTTTAGACAAACATTTCATACATATTAATGAAGTGTCAGTGATTTAAATTAATAAATACCATGTAAAATCACCCAGCCAGAGCATTTATTGTCACTGATAATCTAATCAGTCAACTGACCGCAATACATTTCACCAAGAGTTAACAATACCTGTTGGTAAGCTGGAAGGAGAAGATAGATAGCTTCCTTCTGTCCGGAAATATAAGAATAAGAAAATTTCAACCCCTCCGACATTCCCTCTTCTAATTTCGTAAAGGATGAACTCATGCGGATGAAAGTAGGTGGATGAGGAAATCAAAAGATGGGAGCTTTCTAACGAGGTGTCATCCAGGCTAAAAGGCAGTCGCAATCAGGAGTTGAAAATCACTTTTCAGCCCCTAACTTCTAGGCCAGGGGTTTCCAAACTTTTTTTCTCTCGCGTACCGCTTGATTAGTCCTTTAATTTTCGAGTACCCCCTACTGTCATACCCCTATTTAACCATTTATCTATGCAAAGAAGTTTTTATCAATAATGTTAAGAGCTTAGGTAAGCTTAAGAGTCAAATGACTCGAATTAATAAGCTTAATTAATAAGTCCAAACTTGAAGGGAAAAAAATAGAAAGCATACTTTAGTGGCGTCTAGTGAAGTTACAGCTTTCGCTACGACATTGATTATTCATGTATAATCGAGGATGGTGAAGATAATATGTCAATTATTTACAAGGTTTCTTTTGAGCGTAGTCTTTAGACTAGCACAACTTCCACTTTTCATACGAACACGGAGGAACAAAATTCTGTGACTTTTTTTTATCCCTTATGATTTCTTGTGCCCACCGTTTTCGACTTTGATTTCACGTACCCCTATTAGATGAGGGTTGAAACTTTAATTGCAAGGTAGGTGCCCAATGTTAAAATTTGTATTAACATATATAAATTATTATATCAATACTGGGTGCTGAAATATAAAACACAATAATATGCAATTCTAGCTAGACTCATATAAATCACCTACCTTTACAGACCTGAAAAACTTGGCCGCTAAATAAATTAAATTGCTGAAAGCACCGTTAGTACATTGCGCTAACACAATTAAAGAAAAACAAAGTTTTTAAAATTTAAATACTATTTTATTTAACAATATTTTATATTGAAATTATTTACTGCCACAAAATTAGACATATATAAAAATTGATGCTCAGAAATGAACATATATTAACCAAAATAAAAATTGTAGCTACACATATATATATCAGCACTTCAGGCCTAAAAATTGCAACTTAGTACACTAAGTAAAAACAACCTAAATTCAAAAGAGATATATTGATGACTATTCTGTGCCACATAACAACACGTCTTGAATTGATGAACAAAGTTCTTTAAATGAATCTGACTTGTATTCAACCTAGAATGCAACTTGAAGTATGTTACTTGCACATTTTCATTTTTGCATCAGCCATTTTATACTTGTACCACTCATTCAAAAAAATTGGAAAAGCTGAAGATGGGAAAAAGACACACAGCAGAACTTGCAGCGTAAAATATGATTATGAAGCACCAATTTATATTAATTAGCTGCAAACATTATTACGATGAAACAGAAAAATGCTGAAGGTATGACACATACTGCAGATTTTGAAAAAGGTGATACGCACTCATAACTCAGGATCACTGATGAAAAACAGCGTTCATGCCACCACGTAGCAGAGTTTTTAAAATGAAGAAGCAATCACTGCTTTCTTTTACATACAGCATTTTAGTTCACAGATTGTTCTGGAATTGCACTGTAGAAAACACCTTCATTACATTTTAAATTCTTCATCACAGTGGTTTCGCATACTGTTTCCTTAAAGGAATACCAATGAAGAAAAAATATACTTCAGCTTCAGATCCAAAAGATTCAATATGACAAATTATTAACGGAAAAATTAACTCAGGAGCAAGCCCCCAGAGGCCCAACGGCGCTGGGGCCCGCAACTGCAACAAACACCGACCACTCGTTCAGTCAAGCACAAAAGAATTCTTATTACATAACGGAAAATGCCTCAAGCCAGAGATGCCAAAGCCTGATAACGCCAAAATTCCTACGCGAACAAGATGGCGAGTAAATAGCCCCTTTCAAAAATTTTGATTTATAAATTAATAAAGTTGAATCATTAATGGAAACAACATCAAATGTTAAGACAATTAATATTTAAGTCGAATACAAAGTAAATAATTAAGAAAGATTTAGATATTTAATGAAACTGCTAAAAATTACCGTTTGAATTTCAGAAGTTCCCAAAAATGTCACAAGAGATGAAAGAAACTTTGGTGGCGAAGAATTAAATAAATAAAAATACTGATAAAACCGAAAAATAATGTAGATGCAATTTTTGCAATCTAACAACCCCCAACTGGTTCTTCGAGTACCCCCAGAGGTACGCATACCACAGGTTGGGAACCTCTGTTCTAGGCAATTACAGCTATCGAAAAACTTTCAATACAAAATTTGTTCATTAGGATGAGACGATAATACACTTAATCTGACTTATCTTTCTATCGTCAATCGTAAGGGAGTTATGGGCCGTCATTTCCATACCACCATTTTCACCCCCTTTTAAGTTGGATGGCCCATGTAACGGTAAAGAGTTTAACTCTTCTTACAAAAATCGTGTCATGAGAACCATTGCAACAGCCTTCCTATAATAACCCAAAATTGGCAATTGAAAAATGAATTGAACACATTGGCGCGACCGTGAGAGGGCGTTTCCTTCAACCAGAATTAAAGTGAAATGATGTCTTTTGATCGGGTATTTAAGCTCCTTTGAACCAGGCCGTAATCGCAATTCAGTTCCAGTTTTTGTTCTCAACTGGCGGCCAGTCGCTCCCTGATGTTGCAATTTGCAATTCCCAGTTCTCTGCAGCTGCTAAGAGTTTTCATCGTGCAGTTTCAAGCAGTCTGGAGACGTATCTAATTTCATTTAGTTAGAATCACTTACCTAAGTGGAATGGTCCGGGAAATGCTGCATTCGAATTACGTCGTCAGAAGCACTGATTTTGTTCTTTCAAAAGTTGTTTTTCACGTTGTTGCCTCTTATTAAAGTGTTATTTGTTACCCATTACAGCCTATTTAATTATGGAGTCATTTAGCATGGCAGCAACATATTTGTCTATCGCACTGTACTACGAAGGGGTCTCAATTCGACTGGGGCTAAGAGCTACGATGACTCCAAGTTTCCCTTCCATGATTTACTCTTATGTTGCTAAAGAACTAAGAAGTGATAATGGGGTCTATTCTGGTACCCCCCCGGTTGTTTAGGTTCCGTTGTTAACGTGGACAACCCATAGAAGAAACAAATAGCTAATATCCACATCGTAAACATAGAGTGATCATCTCACAAATGAAAAATAGATACTAAAAGATCCGATAGAAAATCATAGGCTAACCAAACGATGAAACAAAGAAAAAGTAACTGAAGATTCTAGTATTTTATTTGTTTAATTACACAGATTTGTTAAAATATTAATTATTCTTAAAATTTTTTGCTGTTTTTGTTGCCTCTATTGATTTTGTAGAATCAAAAGTAAGAGGATGAAATCGTTTTGCATTGCTTTGCATTATAAAATTGTCACGCTCATTTTTTATAAAATCCCCATTAAATCCGAATAATGATTGCATCACTTCAAAAGTCAACACAGGAAACATTAGTATTTCGATACAACTAGAGCAAGAATAGAGAAAATGAATTTCTCTTCATTACTTAGCAAAAGTTCAAGAATATTTGTATTTTGAAAAACATAAAAAATTGAATACTTACTTTTCTATAATTCTGTTTATGAAAACAAAAGAAAAAAACCCCTCTTATCATAAACTTATCGCTTATGAAACTGTGCAAATATTTATAATTTAGCTCAGATTACAGAAAAAATATAAACAAAAACTTTCTAATTTGATAATTACACAAGAATTCTCAATTTTTAAGCTCGGATAGCAGATTAGATATAATGTTTGCTAGCTCATTTAACAGAAGGTATAATAACTACTTTCAGATAGGTCCTTTTAATTAGGTTTTGTTTACAGCAAAACATGTTTTTGCCTCTAGTCAAATATTTTTGAGCTTTCCCAATATCCTAAAATTACTTTTGTTTATAGACTTAATTATACAGTTGTGGAGCAAGATAACAATTTCGTTAGTTTGACCTCCTGAACAAAAGAAACTAATTACTTGTTTCAATACCTTAATGGAAATGTGCATATCGTATGAGTAAATGGATATTGATTAAAATTCATTACGGACTATGTCGTACCGAACAAGATAACTCAAAATTGCCTATTTAGATTACTATGTTCAGATTAGACCAATTAGATTATTTCAGATATTTTATTTAATGAATTAGTTTTAATTATTAATAGATAATTTATGAGACAACTTGTTAGACATGTTGTAAAATTTAGCAATAAATTTATTTTCAGGATCGAGTTAGTAGGTCAGTATTTTCCCAATTCCATACCATGATTTCAGGTTGATTCCAGACTGATCGGTTGCTTTTGATCTGCGGTTGGCAATATTTTTGGGGTCTATTCTGGTACCCCGGTTGGTTAAGGTTCCGTTGATAACGTGCGGAACCCAACCGAGAATCAGGATAGACAACTAATCTACAAAGAAACGGGTTTTTTGATACGCACTGCAGTGACGGTTTTGTTGACATGATTTTGCCAGTTGGAGTGGAACGGGAGAATATTACACTTGCGAGATAGGTTATGTTTTTTGTCAATGACTTTTCGTATTAGAAATTTCTTTTAAACTTATTTTATTGTTTTGATTACTCCAGTGAAAGTATTATGATTTGGATTAATAATAAATCATTTTAAGAAAACCTGATCTCGTAACTTGCCACCTCACGAACTTTTCACTGTCAATTCTGCTAAAGGTGTTAAACCACTCTCATCGATATCTATTTTCGTTTTCATGTCATTTTGCTTTCGATTTTAATTGACAAAAGCACGATAAATTTAATACTATACTAAAATGCAGAAAATATTTTTTTTTATCAAATAGCTGAAAATAAGTAAAAAAATCATATATGCTTAGTTTAGTTATATTAAACGTCCGTTTGGAAGAAGAAGTTAGGGTTATTTGAGGGACAGTCCTTGCCAATTCAGACCGTGGTCGGATGACGAGGAGAAGTCTGATCCGGCAACCCTCTCACTAACTCATAGCCACACCAGCAGGAGGACGTTTGGCCACTCGCATGATCTAGCGGCAGCAGGCCCACATGCACGGCGAATCTTCATTTTGAATCAGGTTTCCATGGAACCCTCCGATCCTGAACTAAAAACTCACGCACTAGGTCACCTCAGTTCTCAAAAAATTACCTAAAAGAATGATGCGTTCTTATTAATACTCTAAATTGGATCAATTTTATCACAGTCATGACATAAAATTTTAATAGCTGATTTATGATTTTCATCATGGCTTAGTTTCCTCTTGATATTGTTTTCGAAAAGCTAGTGCTTTTCCTAGTTCTTTCATTGTGCACCAGATTGTTGAAAAAAAAATTTCTTCTTAACCAGTACGCATAAACTGACACTTAAAATTATTTTTTTTTTATGTATTTTCGAGTTTTTACTCTTTAATATAATCACTTTTCATTTATTATTATTCCATAATTATTTAGGTATCTGTACAATAAATTTTTTCTCGAGTCTACTCCCAAGTAGCGCGCCTAGAACCTAGGAGGCTTCGAGGTCAGAGACCTAATACCGAAGGCGCCCTGTTCCACAATGATAAGTATACAGGATATAGCATAGTGTGTCAAGGGTTTCCTTGCCTCTTATCGTCATTTTCTTTCATCAGAAGTTAAGTATTTTTATTGCATATTGGTAAGTATACAATTCAGGTAGTTTTTTTTAATAACACAAATAAGGTTAAATAATTTCCACATGAGCGGCGTTCCGTGAAACCTTAATGCAGGCTTACAGCTGATCTGTAAGCCTTCGATAAAGGTTTCACAGTTCAATTTGTTTTCTGAATTATTGTATATCTCAGCATACAATGAAGAAAAATGTAACTTCCACACAATGGTGGCAGAGCTCTCTTGACACATACGAGGTATGCTAGAGAAAGTCAGTTATGAAAGTGGGGGAAAATGATGATTTGTAAGCTTGTAGTAGTGATATCAAGGCTTAATCCTCTTGAAACCTCAAAACATTGCAAAGATGTAAAATTACTTACAAAGCACTTGGACCATTGAAGACGGATGACAAATTGAGTTATCTGTAGAAACATGTAAACATTTTGCCTTAAGAAGCTCAAAAGGGCGACGCGTAGTGGGAAGGAATCCACAGAGGAAGAAGACCTAGACGATATTTTGTGAGGAGATAACCTAGAATCGACACTTGTAGTTTGATTCTATTCTTTTTGTATTAGGCTATATCTCCTTGCATTGTCAATGAAGTTCTGAATAAATTATAATAAATCTGTTCCAATACAATTTGTCTTAATTATTTTAAATTCCAGATTGTAGTTAAACAGTCCTATCCACACGAGGATGCATAATTGTCATTTCAGAACAAAGTATGAAATAACTACCCTCTCCACTATACCCTCGTTACCAAGAATTGCATGCTTAAACACAATATAGGAATGATTTTGGAACGTCACACAGTTCACTTAAAATCTCATTTTCGTTAAATGTGACAGAAAATCTACTCTTTCAGAAACATTATTTGAGGAGATGGCAAGTTGTGTATTACATGACACAATTGTTGTGAATGTTTGAAAGTCATCTTGCTACAAAAAAGAAAAAATGTTGGAGATTTTCAATTTAATTTTTTAGTTCATTTCAATTTTCCTTCCTACTGCAAAGATTTTTTATAGAGTCCATTTTTCCTTTTTTTGAATTTCAAGACATAGTTAATATCATTATGGTAAAACTCTATAAATTCCCTACATCGTCTTCTGTCCATGACATATAGAAATGCTAGAATTGTAAAAATAACATAAGTCTATTAAATCGAAATATAAGAAAAAAAGAGTTTAAATCGATGGTCACCATTTCTTATTATTCTCTATTGCTAAACAAATGAAACGAAGCAATTGCTCAGTGCCCTTGTATCTTTTCGAGAAAAACTTATGGATGATTATATAACATAAAAGGATGCGAGGTACTGTTTTCGAGTAAGATTCTTGAATGGACCTTATGCGATGTGACGTCACATCCTCCATGCGCAGTGACCTGCCGGCGGAGCTGTGCGATCATTCTTAAACAGCTGACTCAGAACTGCTTTTTTTCATGGGTAACTATAGATCGATCGTTTGTTTTTATTCCTCACAGCTGTTTTCTAACTCTCAGACCCAAACTGTCATAAGATCCATTATACAAGCGAAAACAAGACACCCCTTTAATTTGTGAAAATTGGTAAGTCGTTGTTTTGATTAAAAAAATGGAATCTACTATTGCTTCGTATCAACGGTGATAAAATATCAGACAGTAATCCTAGAGAGTCATCCATTCTCAGCTTTTTTTCATTTTAAATGTATTATAGCTAAGAAACCTACGCTTTCTGAAGACTCAAGTGTGATTTTTTGTATGGCTCCTTAACTTTGGAAGGTGTGGTTTTATATGTTTACGGAGAATTTCATATTTCAGAAATAATTGTGACACTTTACCTATACTTTAATATCTTTGTTACCTATTAGAGAAGATATAGGAGTAATTTTTTGAGTTACGATATTGAACCTTTATGAAAAGCAATCAATAACAGTTTTCTAGAATGTTTTTGAAATTGGGATGAAATATATCAAAAAGCAGTTACCTACTGCGGCGTCTCATATATCTGTTACGGTCAATTACGTGATTAATCGGTTATTATTAATACAAACCGCAGATAACCTCATTCTAGTAAATAGTAATCGTCACTATTAGATTAGGTGTATTAATAAATAATCCTGTAAAAATCCAGTTTTTTAGATAAGCTTGAATTAATGGCATTGAACCGTAATATAACGAACTTACATCTACAGAACTCCCGAATATTTCATATAATATCTTCTCTTTTCGACATAGATGGTTTTAGCTGGAGTAAGATCTATAAATTGCATGATGGAAATCCAGCTTAGCCTAGAATGCAGCGTTCCTCTCGACCGATAGCTATCAAATTTGTCATACTTGCTTCTTAGGTGGGCGATCTGATCACTGCAGAACGATTTTAATTAAAAGTTTAATTAGATTTTAATTAGTTAAAATTAATCAAATTTTAACATGCGTTTCCTCAATAACTTTATGCCAATATTACTGCACAAGGACACTTTTAGCACTTACATATAAAATTCAAAATATTAGCTTTCCAATGATACCATTTTTCTTTAATTTTAGGACAATTCTATAAATTAGTATCCAAACAAGACTTGTAACAATGCTTATTATTCTTCGCTTGAAATTGAAACTAATTTTGTTTCATCAAATCAATCAGTCGAGATCTTTTTCATTTCTTTTTGGACATTATCCCAAAAGCAGAATTTTGTTTCCTTTTCCTAACATGATAAACTTTTAAGCGGCATTCTTTCTGTATTTTAGTGATGTAAAATGTTAATACAAAATGCGACAGCTGATGCAATCAAATATATCCCATTCAATAAGTCTGAAATTATCATTCTATGTTTTCAGAACTCGAGATTCGAAATTTAAGGAGGCTGTTTCCATAAAATTTGTCAATTCATGCTTCCTTGCTTCGTTAAAGATATAAATTATACACCTATACTCAAACGATAGCAATTGAGTAATACAGTAGAAGCTACAGAGGTATTCTTCGTAAATTAGTCGCAATTACTACGGTATCGGGGTGTAGAGGGCCAGAACTGCGTTCCGGCACTGCTTCTAAAAGGGAAATAAGAAAAAAAATTTAAATCATCCGAAGACGGTGATATCTTCCATCCAGTTAGAGGCGTTCCGGCACTGCTTATTTTGCGAACACTACAGATCCTATGTATTTTAAATAATTGATTATATTTTCACACAATTTTTCTTTAAACACCAATAACCCTATATTCTCTGCTATAAAAATCTATTTTCAAAACGCATGTTATTTTTATTTCATGTATCTTTTTTCCCGCCTTCTGAAATTACATAGACCAAAGCTGACCTGGTGCATTTTGGGGAAAAAGGTTTTTTTTCTTCATTCTCTTGAAAGTTTACGTTTGACGATTTATCTCACCTTGGCACTGGCGGTTCATTTCTCATTTTTTATCTC
>BGPR01012462.1:6562-44829 GCA_013235015.1 Araneus ventricosus
TTTTTTTTTTTTTTTTTCGTGCTACAGTACAGAGTACGTTAATCCAAAACAATATTACAAAATTGGAACGTGAAAATGATTATTATACAGCAAGCAGAATATAAATCAAATCCGAAAATAATAATCGAAGTAATTCATTCCGGTGAAGGTCATGACGTATCCTGCGCGTCCACCAATCAAAATTGGCATCAACGTTCCGAAGAAGTGCCGCGCGAGGAACTCGATCGAGAAAAAATAACTCTCAACGGCCCAGAAAGAAATTAATTTAAAAAAAAACGGGGAAAGATATTTTAACAGTTCTTGTTTTAAAGCTGAAAGAACCGTTCTAGTTATAAGCTGAAAAAAATTGAAAATAATAGTGTTATTAGAAAGTCGGATGCAACAAATTTAAACACAAAACTAACATTTAGATGGCAAAACTGGCTATTTTTTAAAAAAAATTCTCAAAATTCAGTAAATTACGTTAGAAATTCAAAACTAACTTCATTAGAACGGAATTCGCGTGCTCTTTCCGATGGTCTATCTATTTTTGTCGTACAATTATTCGAAACCATTCTATTGAGAAATTAGTGCGAAAAATCAACCAAAACAACACAAAACATTAAATAAAAAAAATTCTAGATTAAAATTTAAAATTTCAGCTTCGAGGTGCATTCAGTCACCAATACGACTACCTGTGTGCCAAATTTCATGGCTGTAAGTGCGATAGATTCGTCTGGACATCGCAGACAAACACACACACAACACACGCACACAAACATTGCCTTTTATAAGTATAGAAAACGCGCCATTTTATCTCGCTATCTAGATTTAATTTCAAAGTATTATATCCTAATTCCAAGTAATATTTCCGAAAATCCAATTTCTTAAAATTTATTAAATTTTTGTATAGGTCAACAAAAAGAGTAAGGGTATTAATTCAGTGTTCTAAATAATTGTATTCGTTCTCTTTGTAATAATTGCGATAATCGATTCTTGAATTATTTCTTTAGATTTCATTATATAAAAAAGGTATTGAATCCATGAAGTGTACTTTCTTTTTTTAACAATGTGGGTATCTGAAATATTGATATGAAAGCATACCGCAATTAATATCTTCAACGCAATTCTAAAATAAAAAGAAATAAAAATCAATAATCAGTTTAAATTCTTATATATTTACAACAACTTCCTATAGTTTGATGAAAATAAACTTTAAAATGTTTATTCGAAAAAAGCTCTAATATTAGAATTTTATATTTGTCGGAATTTTGGCATATAAAAAATATGTCTTAAGTTTCAGGCTCTGGCATTGGAATTCCAAATTCTATTTCCTAAAAAGATCCTAAAATTTCTCCATTCATAGTTATCATATTTCAGTATTACTATTAAATTAATGACCGTTTTGACCTTATGACTCATTGAATGTTGTATAGATGATAATAGTTATTTTATTCAACTACAATATCCAAAGAAATTTGCTAAGAAGATAATGCTTTTCTTGTCAAACAAAAAAATCTATAAACTCTGTCAATAATACTTACGGATATATTTATGTACTAATCCAGTGGCGAATCCAGGGGAGGGGTTATCGGGCTGCAGCCCCCCCCCCCAGAGCTAAACCAAAATTCTTGATTTAATTTAAAATCACTACAAGTGTTTGATCTTAATTTTCATTTTTAAAAAATAGTAATAAAATCGTGACAACATTGCTTTCTGACTTGACAGGCTCGAAAATTTTCCTACTTTTCTAGTCATTCCACTTGCACTTGTAGCGTTGGCGCGGTCTAAAACATTTTTGGCCAGCTATTTCATTGTATTTTTTATTAAATCATCGAAAGTATTGTAGTGTTCTTTATGATTCATATTGTCAGGAGAGGAAAGCCTGTAAAATTAAAGTGTTTTGGTTTATATAAGCCATGAGGTTTGACATTCGTCACTACGATACAAAATTTTTATGACCTCAGCCCCCACCCCCCACCCCAGACCCGAATCCTGGATTTGCCACTGTACTGATCGATTCAAAATGCAGAGAATAGCACTTTCGGACGATTTTACTCCGGAAAGGGGTGAGGCAATGAATAAGATGAGAGCATTTCCGGGGTGCTTTCTTAAGTCGCGCTAAGTAAAATGTAAACATCCACCCCTCCATTTTTCACTTTATCCCTGTTTTAGTGAAATGAACGCCGCCTGGTGCATGCGCAAAAGCGCGGAGGGTTTCGGGATCTGAGTATGATCAGTAGTGCGCGGATTTCAGATATAAATTTAAGAATATTCAATTAAAAGAATCTTAATTTTCACTAAAAACTAATTAAACTAGTTAAAAACTGAATAATACAGCAATCATGAGTCTTCAAAAGACTCTGCAATCATTGGGTTGAGACGACCCTCCTGGGTTAGGGAATGGGAATACAGCAATCATATATAAAACACAGTTATTATTAATAAAAATAGTTATCATGATGAAAAGTATGCGAAATTATACCATTTAAAAACGTAATGACTGACTAGTTAACATGTATAAGTGTATAAATATGTGTTCAGAGTGCTCCCAAGAATTTTAGCCGCAATGGCCTCCAAGAAAGCTTAATCCGCCCTTGATATTTATATTCTTCACATGTTTTAAAATCTTATTGCAAGTCCGGACATTAAATACGCGAATTATCTTATCAGAAAAAGCAAATGCATAAATAAACACTCATTCGTAGAATCTTTCTTATTATTCTAAAGTTTACCATTTGCATAAGCAAAAAGCGTAAGTTAATCTTGAATTCGATAAAAGAGATATTTTTTTACAGAACTTGCATCTCTTAAATATTGGCACATTTTCGTAATATTTGAATTCTAGCAATAATACGTCATTGTTGGTTAGAATAGATTAACAAATCTTGCAGGCTGATCTGAAATTGGATAAAAATATATTTCCAGGACATATTTTTAGTGAAACATCTTACACAACATTGAATTCCTCCGGGAGGGAAGACCCAAATATGGGGATGAGAAGTCGCCAAAAGTAAGCGGGTTCTCGTTTCTCTGGAAGGTACAGTAACGGTGGTGTAATTGTGTTACCATATTTCCGATGAAAGTACATACCTCCTACGGAAGAGGTTGCTGTATGGGACAGTGATGGTCATTTTCTAACTAACCATAGTAGAGATGTTATTGTCACGACTATCCGGTCATACAGGTTCGAGGCCGCAGTGGCCTAGCGGTAAGGACTCTGTTTTGGGGCAGGAGTGCTCCAGGTTCGAAACCCAACTCTCCGTTGCGCTTTAAATTTGACGTCGTAGGTCAAATATCCTCCCGCTGGTGTAGCGGGGAGGTTTAGAGAGGGGGTGCCACCTCAAGTCTCGTCATCTAACTGGGGTTAAAATTCACGAGGTCCTTCCCCAAATAGCTCTCATGTTGTTTCAAAACGGGATGATAATATAACTAAGCATACAGGTCCCAAATGGCTAGCAGAGAGAGGGAGATATATTTTATTGATGCACTATTGCAGGGGATTCCCAACCTTTATTCCTTCGCGTACCCCTTTATTATTCTTTATATTTTCTCGTACCCCCTACTGTCTTATCCTTGCCCCATTACCAACCATCCTTCCATGCAAAGAAGTTTTTATCAGTAATATACGGGCTTAGATCAAAGTATTAAGGGCTTAAAGTAAGAGTTAATGCTTAAGAGTCAAATGACTCGAATTAACAACATTTGCAGGACTTACTTTTGATTTAACATATTATTGCTTTTTAACAATCGTATTAGCTGAAACCAACCAAAACAAATGAAATCAGTAGGTATTGTAATAATTTCGCATTAACTTATAAGGATGGCTTAAAACTACACTCTGTAATAATTAATTTTGCAAGCGGTATAGTTATTAAGTAAATAGCAAGTATTAACTTGGGGATCCAAAATTCTGTAACTTTTTTAATTCCTTATTTTTCCTTGCTTCTGCCATTACCAACTTTGATTTCGCGTACCCCCCAACTAGTCCTTCGCTTACCCCCAGGGGTACGCGTACCATAGGTTGGGAACCTCTGCACTATTGAATGCAAGATAGTCATCTTTATTTTAAATCTTAAATCAATGTCAGTTCGCTTTTTCTTCCCTATGGTCATATATCTTTAAAGAAAATTGAATAATATGAAAATAGTGCGAGGTATTTACTAGGGAATAAAAAAATATTCTGCATGCAAAACGACAATACATTTTCTTCTTTCGTATAAATCATCATTGTGATTCAAACTAAAATTTATAATGCTGTGTAAAGAAGAAAAAGAATCTTATTCCAACCTCTTTCCGTTACACAAATTATCAGATTTGTGTACTATGCCATACTAAAATTTTGATGTTTGGATCAATAGGAGAAAAAAAATTCTAATGTTTTATAATTTCTTTATTGCATAAATTTCATTGAAATTTCGAGAAGTGCATATCTTGTTAAAAAAATTTTAAAAATTTATGATTTCTAACTGCCCTTTTTAAAAATTATTTTCTTAGTTAATGAGCATTTAGAATTTTCTGTGTCCCTTGTGTTCATCAAAAAGCCATTTTTAACGAATAAAATGCCAACAATATAGAATCCCAAAATTTGTAATAGGATAGAGATTGAAATTTTAAGATGAAATAATTTTTATTGCTGACTGATATGTTTCATTTTCTTTTCAAAATCCTTTTTTATTCCAGTTATTTATGTGTTAATAATGTTGGTTTGTTTGTGAAATTATGAGTGCAATTCATTTAAAAAAAAGTAAAATTAATCGATGATTTAATGGTGAAAAGCTTGACAAATCTGACACTAGCTGGCGTTGCAAGGGATCATAAATTCTTTAAACATCAATCAATTTTTTATTTATTTTTTATTTTTTTTTACAAAAATTGAAATTAACTTTCCACAACAAACATCAACCTTCTTTGCATTCCTCCTGTTAGATTTCAGTTTTCGCCATTTTTTTCCCCTCTTGACTGAATCGGATCGGCAATAATTTTATCCCGTCTTTTGATGGCAATTTTCATCTTTTTTTTATTATTTCGGATTGAAAAGAACTTTGGAATGAATAGGGGATAATAGCCTTTGTTGCTGAAAATCCCAAAAAACCCCCAGCCAAATCACGAAAACGTAAGAAATTTGAAGAAAGAACATGTATTTAAAATTTTAAGACAGTATACATTGCAATAACTAATGCAACTGTACAGATATGCTATATACACGTTCCCATTATTGGTATGAGTGGTTGAGTGAATGAAATGAGCAAAAGGAGAATGAATGAGTGCATGTGTGCGATGATTATGCAATCTCACTAATTAATGATACTTCTATTTCAGTCTCGCGCAGCAATACTAGTTTCTTTCCATATCAGGTAAAAGCACTTTGATAGGTATTTTTTAAGTGCCTCAATTCTTACGTTCGAAGATTGTGGTCCATCGCGACCGTGTGCTTCGATTACACACACTCATCACTGGCTGCTGTTACAAATATATACAATTTAATTTAAGTTTGAACTTGATTTAATAATTCATCAATCAATCATGCAGGGATGTTACGCGAGCATTGAGAAAACTGTCACAGTCAGTCATAAGTTATATAAGATAAGAAGACCATACTGATGCGCAATATACAAATAACTAATTCAATTATAATATTTCAGAATTTTACAGAAACATCAAGAATAATCCAGAAAAATAGAAAGTAGATTAATCTACAATTTTCAAAAATTTATATCATGTTGTGTAATGTTCTAAATTGTTCCAAAATGCAATAATGTTCAAAACTATTCGAGAACGATCTAGAACGCGGAATATATTTTCGCAAATTTTAGGAAGTTCTACGAATTTCCAAAAATGTAAAATTGTTCGAAAATATTCTAGAATATTCCCAAATATTCCAGGATTTTAACCATTTATAATGTTTTAAAAAGTTTTCGCCTCTCCTTCAGCAGATGCGGTAAAGATTTATTATTTTTTTTCTCAGTTTAGTTTGGTTGTTTAGCTCAGTTTAGATATACCAAGTTTGGTTGAAATCGGTCCATTTGCTTACGAGAAGATTTGGAACAAACATACATACAATTAATTTTGTTTATATTAAGATTATCAAAAAGTAATCCAATTTATAAATGATATTTTCAGTTTTTAACTACTGATTTACAAGGTAATCAGAGAGTGGACTTGAAAACGAAAAGAATTATCAAACTTTTCTTCAAACCATAAGCTATAGCAAAATATCTGTGTCGACACAGTTTAATAGCATTCTTTAGACGGAGAAACATTCGTCATTCATGCTATTAGCAATAGCACCTGTTCCTTCAGCCTCACTGCGTACCTGGAAAAAGCTGTTTACTCAACATAAGCTGATACAAACATGACATGTGAATCATTATGATATTTAGATAATTCTCTTTGTGCTTGCATTTGACCATTCCAAAACATTTCACCTGTATTTAAATTTACAACTACTGTTAAGTTTCGAAAATCCCCTCTTTCTAAGTTTTCTGTACACCTTCTGTTTTAAATAGCCTTCCTTTTATATTAAAATTTCACGCTGTGTTTAATTTTCATTCAATTCTTTCCTTAGATCCATGTTTGAGGAGCCGAGTGGGATATAAATTCCTTTTTTATTTTTTCATGGAAAGGACAACCTTGAGGGTTTTATAAAAATAGATCAGTATGGGTTCAGTGGCAAATTTGGACTGGAGGGGAGCACATGTTCCACATGGGGATATTGAATTGTTGTTGTTAATAGGGGAGTTTAACTTAAATATTCTTTATTTGACATCTTTTTAAATATGTACGAAAGTGCCTGCTCCCTTCAGTACAAAGTGGTGATATGCACTTTTTTTTATTTTAATTCTATTGTGCTATTTTCTAATGTAAAACGAATTATCCGACAATTTTCAAATCAAGCACCCAGCAGAACCATGAAGAAGAAAAATACAATTACTAAATTAACCCTTGGTTAAAAAGATGACATGATTAAGTGTCCAATCCTTAGAAAAATAAACAGGTTTTTTTTTTAATTTAAAATATTCTCGGTTATTATTATTTTGTTACTGGTCAATATTTATCAACAGATACCCTTTTAGTTCCCAATACAAAAAAAATAAATAAATAACTGCAAAATGAAAGCAGTTGTTTACTCAATAACTTAACTAATTTAATTTATTCTTTCAAAGTGTTCTTACTTTTTAAATTGTGCCGTTTCGGATTATGAAATTATAAAAACCATTCCGAAAATTTTCACACAAGTTTTTAAATTTAATTGCTAACAAGAAAACGTCAGACGATAAAAAAAAATAATAAATAAGTACCGTCAGGACCGGCCTTACTAGATGCGAGGCCCAAATGGAAACATTTTGGATTAACCCCATATATTTAAGTTTTAATAAATAATACATAATAAATAAATAAAGAATATGAAATTTTAATAAATAAAATAATATTTATTGTTAAAATTTTAATAAGTTTAAAATAATAATTTTAATAACTTCACTTAATTTTTTTTTAATTCAAGAAATGCTTAGTTTTTCATTGTTTTTATGATTGGATGCATTATAGAGAAATTAAGTCCTCGAGGGAATTAAGAGCCTTATGAAGTTATTTTTTCATGATCACTGAGGAACACAAAGTACGGACGTATTTAACTAACGAAAACAATTCAGAAACCTAGGGAAAAAATTACAATTTTTGACTTCTGAAACAGTCAGCCGGTTCCAGAAAAAATTGGACAACATTGGTTTGTAAACGAATTTAAAAGCATGAAAAAATTTCTGAGGATAATGTTTTGAAATCAAAATGATACTCAATTTTAATTTGAATAAATTTGAGCACATTCTTCGTTGCACTCTCGCGCGGGGCCCTATTTGGAGCAATTGGTCCAATCGGCTAAAGGCCGGCTCTGAGTACCGTTAACCAGAACGTACAGACATGAACAAACTGTTGATTATGCGTGCGAAAATGGCGCCGACTCCGCACCTGAACTCGCAAACCCGATAAAAGTTGTTATTCCAGTTTACGTTTCGAAACATCTGTTGTGAAAACATGCCACCGACGCGCGCAGGGAAGGGGCAACATGCTCGAATGAAATAGAAGTTCTTTTATTTCAGCTGTTCTGTCCTGACGTCAGTCAGTAGACAATGTTTATTACTTGAAGGGCATCTCGAACCCTAGAGATTAGCCAACTATAGTATCAGGTTTCGTTGGAAAAATTCCAGACGAATCAATGATACAATTTTTCAAGAAACCGTTTCTTTACCTACAAGAATGACTCACCTAGTCAATGATCGGAAATTTCATTAGAATGCTGTTTGTACATACAAAACTAATAACCGTGACTGATAGAGTATTTTCTTGTTCAGATAATGCAATTATGTCCTAATCAATATTCACTTTTCTTTACAGAAAGGTATACTTTGTTTTCTACAAGTGCTACACATTATTTTAATAAAATTATTATTCTGTCCAAAGCTGCTCGGGTTTTGTGAATAAACTACTAAATTTCAAATGATAAATTTAAATTTTTCAAATGCTAGAAAACAGGACACGCAAAAAAAAAAACTTTAATGGCTAAAAATGTTTTGAAAAATTTAAATTAAACAGATAGCTAGTAAGCCTTAATTTTTTTTCTTTTCGAAGGTTTCAGAAAAACTGTATGTATCCAATACTTATACTGTTTGTTTTCTGTCACCCTTTATTATAGCAGAATTAATCAAGAAAAAATATAAATAGAATTTTAATAAAAACAGTCTTTTTTAATAAAAATTTGTTCACTGTTGTTTTATCTACAATAGTTTTTTGTAAATTAGAAATGAAATGCTCAACCAAAAACAATGATATATTTTTCTTTTAGCAAGATTACTAGAATATGCTGTTTATTTTCTGGGTAATACTTGAAAAAGGAATATGGATTTATTTTCTCTTAAAGAATTTTGAAGAAAAAAAAGTTCAATGTTACGTGGATCATTTCGGCAGATAAAAATTTTCATTCGGTGAGAAAACCTCATTTGGAGTAAGATTTAAATATCAGATATTCGACCTTCGGTGAAATACCAAAATACAAAATTTGAAGAAAAATATCGTGGTCTCTAAGAAATTGGAAATGATGTATGTTAACTTTCAAGATTGTTAAAATGAAAAGAGAGAGAGGGAGAGAATGTTTACATTCGGCTTGTGGGATCATGATGGCTCTAGTTTCGAATTTCTTGTGAGATGATGGTAATACAACCGGAAAAGAACTGCTTGTTTGAGAGGATTACTTAAAGCTCCTGAAAATAAAAGGAATTTTTGAAATACTAAAGGCTCATGAGGATTTTTGCGTTCCTAAATAAATAAGAATAACTCGAATTCCAAGAATTCAAATTAAATTCCAGAAAACTAAATATTTCTTGTAATATATAAATGATTGAAGATCAGATGGAGATTGAAGATAAATGATTGAATGAAGGGTTGTTATAATTAAAGTTCGCCCATTCAGAAGGCTCTAGAGCCGGTTCTTTGGCTCCGAATGCCCTCTGTGGAAACCGAAAGAGAGAAAAAAAATAAAATAAAATTTCCATCAATACGTGGCACTGCCCCAATATCTAAGGTGATTTTTGAAGATAATTTTTTTTATTACTGAAGCAAAATGGCATAATTCATTTAAGATTTTTATAGTTTAACTAAAAACATGCCGAAATTCAGTTCTCAACGTCAAGTCTTTTTTCGTCCAAAATACCGTTTTCATGCGAGTTTTCTTTTTTTCATAGAACGCATCGTTTGTACTACATTCTAGTGAAATGAGGTTCCTTTTAGAGAACAGAACCCCTTTTTTTTCCATAGAACCCCTTTAGAGCCTTCGGAATAGGCTAACTTAAATTAAAACAACCCTCTACATCAGTGGTGTAGTCGCAAAATAAACAGTTCCGGAACGCTCTAACTTGCGAGATAAAAATTTCGCTGTTTTAAGGACGTTTTCATAATTTTTTTTTATTTATTTGTTTTGAAAAAAAGCAGTGCCGGAACGCCGTTCCACCTCCACTACATCCATGCTGTACATTATCGTTTATTGTTTAGCAACGGCTTCGGAAACCCTCCGCACTTTTGCGCATGCGCCGGGCGGAGTTATTTCCATCAAAATGGGGGGAAGTGAAGAATGGAAGGGTGATGTTTACATTTTACTGAACGTGATCTAACAAAGAGCTCCGGAAATGCGCTCATATGACTCATTGCCTGACATCCCTTTCCGGTGTAAAATCGTCCAAAAGTGGTAGCCACGGAATCCGTTGCTGAACAGTACTAGTGCTTTTTAATCTCTTTACGACTTAAATCTCTATGCGACTTAAACAAAGATTAACCTTTAACATGGAGAGTTCTATTTCAGCTGCATATTATTACTATTCATTTCATTCCTCTTTAAAACATAAGGATGATTTTATAAAATAAGAAAAGGGAAATTTAAAAGAACAAATATTTTTTTCCCGGTATAATGGCGAAGTGCATCTTCAATGTTAACTTAAAAGAGTTCGCAAGAGAACCAAGCCTCCAAAACCGATCGATTCATTTCGTTGAAAGTTTGAAAAAGCCGAGTACGTTTGTAACAAAATAACATTTTCCGGAATAAAAAATTAATCCTGCTTGTGAAATACGTTATCCGTTACATAACCTTGAAACGACCTGTATTTTCATTAGAACGATCAACAAGCTGGCCTTTCAGTTTCTAAAAGTAGATAAGTTCCCATTCGTGTTCCGAATTTTAATAAGATGACAGGAAAAGATAACCCAAACAGAGGATTTTGTTTTCCTCGGTCGAAGAAATTCTGTCTTTTCCTCTACAATAAAAGTAACACAGTTGCGTATCTGATCTTTTTAGCAATATGGTTTAACAGATTTTTTTTTAAATGATAAATTTCTTGTCTTCAAGGATACAAAATTGTTCGTCACTTTGATCTTCTCGTAAAAAATAAATATTTAAACTCAAATACTAAATTTTTTTGGGAGTGTGGCAGCTTGTTGGCAAGATCTCGGCTTGGAGATCTCCATTAAAAAGTCACCTTGTATGCGAGTCTGCTGAACTTTAAACCTGCCGTCAAGATTAAACGTCCTCTCACTGGTGTGGCAAAGAAATATGGAGAGAGGAGGGTCAGCTTAGGTATCACCCTCATCATATGAACATGGCTTGAAATTGCAAGGTCCGTCTCAAAATAGCTCTCGTGCTGCTTCAAGACGAAACGTTAATATAGTTAAACTGTTTTTATTGTATTTATTAAATAATATTTCTTTCTTTCATTTCATTTCTAACTACAGGGTTGTAATACTTTTTGACTACAGACTTTATGATCTGAAAAAGTAACAAACATGAGTAAAAACAAGGTTTCTTTATCCGTTAAGATTCATTCCTACGAGACATGTTCCTATTTGTAATGTACCAATTACAAATATGAACAGATGGATAAGAGGATATGAACAGATATAATAAATAACTTACATAGTATTTTTTAGTTTTTTTTTCTCGAAGAAAACAAATATCTTGTTTAAGAAGATTTTAAAATTATTACAAAGGTTGTAAAAGTCGACTTTAAACTAATCACTAAAAACTGCTGCTGATTTAAAACTAAATTACTAATATCACTAAATTTAAACTTTTAATGAGAAGAATGATGTTCCATATTCTTTCAAATTTTGGTGCACTAGCTCTAACTAGTTAAGTCAGGAAAAGCCTGTTGCACACAAATAAGTACTTTGGAATTGCATTAGCGTTTAGAAAGAATGTCATAAAAATTTTCGTTGACAGTCAATTAAAACCTGCCAGTAAGAGAACCAAAATTTGATAGGAACAAATGCTACAATGATGAAAATGCGTTTGTAAATTATATGGAATAAAGTGACCTTTATCGTTTCTTAGAGTCGATACAAGAGGATTATTTTTAAATCGAATACGAAGCCATCAAGGATTATAAGGAGTCACGAATTACAGTTTAAGAATTATTATTTTAGACGAATTAAGGAAACAGCTGGAACGTCATCACTTATAATTACAGAGTCTTAATGTTTAACTACAGAAAATTAATCATATTACCAAGGCGATTATTTTAACTGTATTCTCACTTTTTCCTTTACTTATTCCTCCGATTTTTTGTTTATGATGCAGGGACCTTCCGAATTCTCTTTCTTAGAAGTAAAACCAGTTTTTTAAAAAGCCTTCGGAATTTATTTCTTTATGTGCCATTTCTAACTCTAAAGCAGTAGAGTTGCTTCCATAAGTTTTTGAACAAATTTGAAGGTTATAAATTGTGTGCTCAAAGGAATGTTCCCACAGATTTTTTCTCTAAAGAATTATAGGACGCTTTAATTTACAAAGAGGACCACTAATGAAATATATACACATTTCAGGTTCATTCTTTAAAAAATAAAAACATCGCTTTTTCTCGTAATATGCAAAGATATCCTTACATTGAATTTTTACAAAAAAAAAGGAACTTAGCAGTAATCTTTGCAATTAGCATGCTCTTTGTTTACATCGTTATTTTTCACCTTCAAATTCATTTGATCTCAAAACGTATTTGAGATAAAATGCATGTAAACTACCTCTAATATTATGAAAATGCCAGACTTTAATTTATCCAATTCAAAAAGAAAAACACTTCCAGAATGTCAAATTTGGAAATATTTTATTAAATCTCCAAATGTTTTGCCGTTTTGTTTCAAAACGATTCAAGATTCTGAATTAAAACTTCTGACAATTTTAATAAAATGTGTAATTATCATTATTTGGTTGAAAAGAATTAACTTTAAATAAACACAATTTTTCATCCGAATAATCCGAGTCCGAATTCTTTCGAGAGTTATCTCAATATAGTTCTCGACAAAATCATAAATTTTCCTGATTTTCATCAAACTTTAAATAGAGCAATAAACGGGCTTTTGAACTAAAATAATCCTTTCTAAACATCAGAACGGAAATATTGCAAAATTACAAAAAATTGACAGAGGTGTCCAAATATTATCAGGATTGGTTGTGCATTGCATAACATACAACTTTCATATCTATGCGAGAATATTAAAAATCAAAATATAAATGCCACATTGCTTCAATTTTCAATAAAAAAACAATAAGCAATAAATCCTTTATCCTTGAAAGCTCTTTATATAAGGGGTAAGCCTAGGGTACTATGAACGTCAAGGATTTAAGCAAAAAAAAAAAAAATCGAACAATGACAAATCCTTTAAAACAATTAAAGCCAGTAATGCATATTTATGATAAACAAGAGTATAATAGCTTTGAGACAACTTTAATAGGAAAAATTAGTAAAATTTGAATTGCAAAATAAGAAAAGTATATCTTTTAAGCAAATTAAGTTATCTGACAAACCGATGCGCAGATAAAAAAATAAGCAATAACAAAAGTTTTAAGGTAAGTTTTTAAGTTTATTCTTGCACTGCAAATTTCTGTTTACATCACTCTAACTTTAAATGATGAATGCTCAAATGACTAACTCATATGAGCTCCAAATGAGTTGCTTTTTTGGTTTTTAAACCACATAAAGAGTTTCACTGTCATTCTTAAAATGTGTCTAATTTTAAAAAATCTTAAGACTTAAAAAAAAATTTTTTTAAAGAGATTTTCGTTTGTCAGCAGATGCAAATCTATAGTTTCGGTTTGGAATGGCCTGGTTTGATATTGTTCGGTAATTTCTTTGTGTGGTCAAAGACTTTTGAATCTACGGACGCAATACAAGTAGGAGGGCAAAAACCTAAAATCAATCTAAAAACGCGCGCACGCAATGCACAGCCTGTAAAAGTTGCTTTCCAGTAAAAATTTACCTATTGCAGTAAAGCAATTATTTAGTGATGCTGGTCCGGCCTATCCGCAAGGGTGTAAGTCCCTGAGCGGGCCGGCAGCAGTAAAGCAATTGAGAATCTTATGAATGGTTCTGTAATGGGAAGAAATAACATTGAAGCAAACTAGAATGTTTTAGCCGACAAGAAATGGGACTTCGCCGATGATGTGAAAGAGATTTTTCCGGAAAATTGAATACAGTAGAACCATAATTATTCGGACTTCTATCAACCAAGGTCTCTGTTAACTGAGCCGAAACCAGAAAATCGAACTGTGTCTTTCACTTTTTTAATAAAGTTAACGAAGTTTTCTTAAAAAGGTGTCGAAGTTGGCAACAGAACCGATTTTCGCGATGCGAGTTTGTAAAAAATCTTTAACGGGAGGTTTTTTTTATAACTCGAGAAGTTTTTTAGGGGGGGGGAGGGGGAACCCATTAACAAGCACTTTAATACACACTCTATTGGTATGTTTCTAGAAAGCATCAGTACATGGCTTGTGATGCCATCTGCAGAATGTGTAACAGAATGCGAAATCCTTTGGTCATGTTTTCCGATCTATTGGCCACGATTAAATAAATGACATCGAATTCGTACAGATAATTAAAAGTTAAAGCACATACATGTAATTTTATACTTCAGAAAAAGAAAATTAAACATTTTAAAATTACTGTATATATTATCACATGAAAGTTATGCATTTCTTAGTCTGCCTATATACAATATTGTCGCCGTAGTTGATTCTCAGTGTATATGCAATGAAACTTCACATCATGTGTTGACATAGATTACATCGCTCGACGAATGTTAGGAATTTCTGCAATTCTCCCTCTGCTTCCTTCCACGTAACACTCTTAGTCTGAGTGCCGTCTTCATCTTTATCCATGTCCTTCCTCTTCCTCGTCATTTTTCTCCTTCCACAGTACATTTTCGATTGTTTCATCATCAAGACAGAGTTTAGTGGAAACCGAATTATCTATGTCTATCCAAGCCTGTACCTCCTCTTCACGAACCCAATAGATATTTTTTTAAAACCTCACATGCCTAAATTTCCGAGTTAAATTGATATTTTCAAAAAATATCGTTATTTTAATACGATAGTGTTTTTAGGCTGCCATACTTTTTGCAAATTGAGACATGCATGTTATGCAAAAATCATTCAAAACGCTCTAGAGGATAGACCGTTGCGCCTAGAGCTACCAAATTTGGTAGGTAGTTACTTCCTGGGCAGTATGTGCTCACTTCGAAAGGGGAATTCAAAGTTTTAAACCTTTAAGGACGATTGTCAAGCGTGCGTCCGTTCTCTCAAAGGGTTAATTAGAACATTAATTAAAAAGTAAACAAAATTTTTAACTTGCTTCTGTAATACCTTCGGAGCATATTGTCACACAAAAACCATTTGTGCTCCACTTTAAAAAATATTAGCTTTTTGGTGATACCAATTTACTTCTGTACAATTTTTTCCTTCAATTTTAATGAATTTTAAAAATATTTTTCATTGTTTTAGTTACTGCATTGATACACACGCGCATTGCGATATTAAATATATTTTTTTGTGTTCATATTATCGCTGTTATATAAATAAGAGTAACTTTTAAAAATTAAATAAAGGTAGACGATTCGAGCCTAAAACATTATTATACTACCATTTTCGGACTAGAAGTTTGAATCTTCTTTTAAATTTTTGATAATGCCGATTAACTTGGTGCTAGTTATGATCGATTTAAATACAATAGGAACCTTGATTAATAATTTAAAACAGAATTTATGCGAAACAAAACTTAACGGAAATATCTGTAAATATTCCGTAATAACAAGTAGTATTTTGATGTTTTAATCCATAATCCATAAGGACACTGGAAATGATAGGAACCCATGCTTTGTATACAAAGCTACAATTTACTTTCTATTTTATCTACCACTACCAGAATTTTTTTAATTATTCGTTTGGAAATTTTGGATATTGTTTAACTCTTTTTGGCGTGCTATTCCAAACAAGTCTAAAACTTGCAGGATCAGGTTCGGGCATCTAGTAATTCTGTTGTCCAAAGAATGTATTGTTCATTCCACTTCCCATAGCATAACCCCTACAAAAACGAAACCCGACTGGAAAGCATCCACCAGCATTCCCGGATCCAGAACTGGTTCCGTAATTTTTTTTTTCGTTTCTTCCAAAGAAAAACAAATTTCGGAAACTTTTTTTCGGTTGAGGAAGCAGAATTCCTTTCCCCTTCTTGTTTTTGTTATTGAAACGTAAAGCTTTACCGCTCACGTTTCGTCTGTCGTGCGCAGAAAATGACCACTCCTGCAAAAAAATAAAAAAAAAAAACCTTGACATCGATTTATTTAGTAAAAACGAAAGATTGCACGGAAGACATCACCACGTAACATAAACCATGCTTATGTAGGAAATTCGAAACATTCGGGAGTTATCGCATCATGAAATATTTTCTAGGAAAGTATTAAAGACATTTATCAAAAAAAAAAAAAAAACTTTTTCAGAGAAGTATTACAAATAGAATCGTTCGTAAAATTCAAATTGTGTTCGAAATTTGATGAATCTACACATTTTGACCTCTTGAATCCGGATTTTCGGGAGTTATCGTATCACGAAATATTTTTTAGTGGAAAATATTAAAAAGCATTTTTTTTCCCCGAGAAATACAACTAAAACAATCCAAAAAAACTCGAATTGTGTTCAAATTTGATTAATCTACACATTTAGAAACCTCTTGAATCTGGAAAAAAAAAGAATTGGATCTATGTGTCAGAACACAACTTAAAAACGTAATAAACTTAACATGTGGTCCTCATACGAAAATTGTATCAAATTTTAAAAATAGGTTGGTGATAAATCAAACATCATTGAACAGATAATTCTGTAAATTTTAACATGGTACAAAAACAAAAAAGGGGCTAGTGTTAGTTTCTGAAACTATCGTCAGAAAACATCAAAATTATGAAATAAAATCAGAAATGAGTGCTGTCCCCACTACCTTTGGTCTTTAAATTTATTTAATGACCAATTAAATTTTAAGTTTGCCCTTATTCTTCCGTATTTTCAGATATTTATAAATAATACTTTAAAATTTTGAGCCTGTTTTTACCAAATGATTGACTGCCATTTTTGCATTCATAGTCTCCAAAAATGACAATTGGATTTGGCGATTGTTTATACTAGAAATAATCTGATATGGAAGCAAAATGCCACCTAGCAACCAACTCTTTATAAGTAAGCAAGCAGTCTGGATAAAAACACTTATTTTACCAGACACAGATTTCTAAAATTACTTTGATCAATCTCTGGATATTTTAAATTCCCACACTGCCTGTTGTCAGTTTTGTAAATAATTAAAATGCTTATATTAGCTGTTGGCACATATTCTTCTTTATTTGCTTTTAAATCTATTAATGAATGCAAAAATTTCACACAGAAAAACTAGTTTAATTTTTAAATTATCTGCAAAATATGGTTTCTTCATATTGATGACTTAACTTTATGAGTGAAGGAATAATTAAAGTAGTATTTTAAGTTTGACAAGATAGGATTACTAACAGTTTCATTACATGTCCAGCTAATAAAAAATATACAATCTTTTCTATGAATTTTTTTTCTCTTTACATCATGTTCTGCATAGGCTAATCAAAACAAATTAAATTATTGTTGAAAATATGTAGCAAGAGAACAGCTGTTTCTAACAGACTTTAAATTTCTCATATTCAGACAATGAAGTTGACATACCAAATGGCTCAAAAATGAAGTTTTAGACATTAAGTCTGATATTACACTACCAAATCTTGATTTATGATATCATTTGCTTGCTTTTGTTTCCAATAAAATTTTTAAAGACGCAAAAATTAACAACCTTTGATAAAGTTTTGATACAGTTTCATGGGAAATTTAATTTTCAAACAGCATGTTCCCTTTTGTCAAATAACTCTCTTTTCCATCCAAAGCAAATAAATAGGTAAAAGTACAAAATCCTTTATAAATGCAAATGTTCTATCAAAACGAAGAAACTAATTCGTTTTCATTATTATTAATCAGGCATGAAAGTCTTTTTAAAAGCTTAAAAAAAATGTCTAACATTTTTGTCTCAGATTATCCGTATCTCTGTGATGTAATTACCTAAATTCACATTTTCTTTCTGTATACTATTATTTCAGTTTTCATCGCCATCAAGTAAAATTTACAATTTTTTTTTGTTTGTTGCTCTTACACAAAATGATGCAGAAGTTCTAAATATTTTTTATATCTCCTAGAAATAACTTTTAGTAAATACAAAGATTGCTCTTTACTAAAACAAATTTACAGAGTTTAATAATAACACTGAACTTTTAAATCAAAACATACCATAAAACTATGACAACCAACATCAACAGAGTGAAATAATTCTTAATAGTTCTTCACAAGGAGCGACTAACAGAATACTTTTTCAGAAGTATGCTAAAGTCAATGAATAAATGTTTCCTTAAAAATTACCTGAAATATGCTGCTATTTCTAGAAATGGTGAAGATGAAAATGTTTTATTTTCAAAACAAACTTCAAATTAAAAAGACAAAAATAACAATCAGCTATTCTTGTTTTTACTAGAGTTTCTAATTTGCTCTTCTAAATTGTACAAAATAAAATACTTTAAGAATAGATGTGGGAAAATAAGTCATTTAGTGAATCCAAAATTTTTTATCTTAAAAAAATATTCCTCCTTAAAAATAATAGTGTAATTATTATACAAATACATTCTGCCCACCTATAAATGGCAACATTACGAGATTACTACCAAATGATAAAATAAGATGTGTCCAGTTCCTGAACACATATATTTTACAAACCATACTTCAGATAAGTTATGTTAAAAAGTTTTTATTTCTATAATATCCAAGTTAAATGCAAGCAAACCACAATTTCTGAGGCTCTAATTGCTTCAAAAATAGCAACAATAATGGAAGTTACTTCCTTAGAATAATTATTTAGCACTTAGGTTTTTATTTATTTTTTAATCATGATTAATTGAAGATATAAGGCTTCAAAAATAAAACTTTTCATAGCAACAGTGGTTCTCAACTTTTTGGAATTTTATAATCAATTTACTATCCCTTTCAATTTCATGAATTTTAGAAATTTAAATTACATATTTCAAACACATCTTGAATGACTTAAAAAGTATTTACTTGTTTTCCAGTATGACATTTTTCTATTCATTTCATATTTCATTGCACCTTTAGATAATCAAACATGTCAATAAATTTTATGATAATTCTTCATTTTTTGAAATCATGAGAAACAAGAAACTAAACTGCAGCAATAATGAACAGAAAAACCAGTTTACACTTTGTAAAAAAAAAATATATTTAATAGAAAGGATTTTACATCAAAACCTTTGTTAGCCTAAAACAAGGCATTAATATTAGAATCAAAATGGTCTTGTAAAACAAAAAATATGTGGTCCGTTTAACCACATTGACAGTAAAAAAAAGGATCTTGTTTATCCTTTTTTCCCTGAAGGTACACAACTTTAATCCATTCCGTATTCATTCGGGACTCAGAAATCAAAACCAGTCCAAAAACCTTAGATAATACCTGAAATTAAAGGAAATAAACAGGTTTTACAATTTAAGAATAATATATAAACATAAATGCAGTTGTGAGGAGAAATATATCTATTAATCTGCTCATTCCAAGTATTTTTCAAGATTAAATCACTGGAAAATAAATAATGCAGCAGAAATAAAAATCAATCACATGTTTTTAAAAGGTTATCACACTACAGTCTACTCTCACACAGAGTTTAATATTTTTATAAACCAATTATTTTTTTACGCCTTTTCATTCCACAAGTAGTTGGCATTGCCTTATTAAATTTTTCAAGTTTCTCAGTTCTACAATCTTTTTACCATATGAAAAAAAATCTTAAACTATCTTTCTTTTTTCAATCAGGCATAGTTATTATACTTGTACAGACTTTTCCCTTACTTCAGCTACCAGTAAATATGCACTATATTCATTGTTTGAAAACAGAATTTGATATTCCAGCAATATTTTACCTAGATTATTGCACTTTTTTTCCTTAAAAAAATTTGCTGCACTTACAAATTCTTTTGAATACCTATTATATCTATATAAAAGAGAATTTTTTTTTCCCAAGAATGTATGCATATCCCCCCCCCTTCCACCCTACTCTATGCACACCCAGACCATTTGACTTACTAGGACAAAATTCAACACAGTGATGGATTAGCACAAGAGGGAGCTATCGCCGTAAAAATTATTTTAAAATTCAAATTAGGTTTTTATTTATTTAATTTTAAGTGGTAAATTCGGGCATTTTTTTTAGTATTTTCGTGAATTTTTTCCCTTCCATTATTTAATTTAGTAGTTCTTACCTTCTTTATTTATTATTCTTTTTGAGCCACATTATAGGAAGTTGGTCCTAGCATTCTTTCCTCGATTTTATTTTATTTCTTTTCATATATTATTCTTTTTGAGAAGTATTCTTTAAGGACGACTGCATGCTTAATGCTACGAGATGCTGGCACACCTGTGTGACAGCTAAGGAAGTCCTCAAAGAGTTAAAGGAAGTTGGTTGGAATAAAAAGTTTTATCTTGTTTTTGTTTCATCGATAGTTAGCATGAATTGCAGACAATTTTGTAAAAATGTAGCATCAATTTATATATTATTATTTTTGTCTATTTTAAATTTACTTTTCTCAGAATGTCAGCAAAAAATTCAACAAGAAAAGATTCAAAGGAGATTTATGTTTGCTGGAGAAAGTTAGTGACAATATTTGGAGGGGGAAAAAACGGAGTGGAGGGCATATGAAAATATTTGGATCTGGAGCAATGCCGGGTTATCAGCTAGTATATTATAAATCTATATTACTATTGAAGAAATTAAATGAAAGGTACACATTCTGATTTTATTCAACATTCCATTATATGAAGGGAAGTGGGAGGAGAATAAGAAAATAGTACACAGAAATAAAAAAAAAAAATACAACTATTCAGTTTTCAGAACAAAATTTAGCCAAATGTTTTTTGTTTTTCTTTGAAATCACTCCTCCATGTAATGACAGCTAAAAGTCAGATTTTATTAAATATTTTATGTATGCATATAAAAAAATTAATTCAGTTCTAAATTATGTTTCAGGTTATTTCCACATTTTCATTACAAAAAAATAAAATAAACAATTTTACATCCTTGGCAAAGCAGGTAACTGATAGAAAAAAAAGTTAAACTAAACAATGTCCGATTTCATCAGTACAGAGAATTTTCAAGGTACAATACAATTTCAAGGTTTGTTTGGACTGTAAGTCCTTCACTGTATCAACAGATTAAAACAAGATTTTTTCTTGCATAATCTATTGTAAGCTCTTTGCTTACAAACAATAGTTTTTGTAATATTTAAAAATTAAGATGCAGCCCTACAATTGTTACTTTAATTTAACTATGATTACGAGTAAAATAAAATTTCATACAAAAACTAAAGTGCTAAAAACAATTTGCATATTGCCTATGAACCTACACTTCTAGATGGCTTCAGAATAACCAAGCCCTTTCAATGTCAAAATTTAAATTTCAATAAAAGTGAAACACGTCATTTCAGTTAATATCTTCCAAGTAAAAATTTCTAACCATAAAACTTTAAATTTTACTTATATATTTAAAAAAGCATAAATACCAAACTAATCTCTGCAATTACAAGAAAAATTTACTCTATTTTATTCAGTCTATTTTTTATATCAGATTAGGTATAGGCACTTTGTGCAATATAAACTATATTTTAAAACATAACACTAACTAATAAACCAAACATTGTAAGAATGAAATTTATTTTCATTGGTTAGCAATTTTTAATACTGCAAAACTCATTTAATAACTAAATAATTTAGGGTTCAATATTATAATATTTTATGATTATAACTATGGCATCTTCATACTGATATGCTATCTTTGCATCTTGATGAAAATATTTAAATAGATTTGAATCTACCTTAGGAATGGTAAACATTATTACATATATATTAAATAGTTTTTACAGATTGAAACCAAAATGTTATCTAAAATTATACAATTGTTATATAATTAAAGATAAAACACCGCTGCTTGAAAACATTGAATGAAATCTATAACTTACGATTTTCTTAAATACATTCAAAATTCAAAAGCACATAACAAAAACTAAGAGTAACCAAAAATGAAATTATAAAATATAGTTGAATTAAATTTTGAAAAAAAAAAAAAGCATTAATTGTTAATTGGTCAGATAATGATAATTTGAACTAGATAATGAGGAATAACTAAGGAACATCCTGATACAATAAAACTATGATAATAACACATTAAAAACGAGACGCAAACATGCACATGCAGAAATCCATTTTTCTGATTAGATAAAAGGATCATAAATTCTTGAACATTTTCTCCCGAATGAGAAATGAAAGCACTTTTAATCAAATACCATATTCGGGAGAAAAATTCAAGTTTACTGAAGGAAAATTAAGTTTAATTAAAATGCGAGGTTTCGGCACATGAAAAATGAAAATAGCGTCATAAGTGCATAATTAGCATTCGGATAATTGATAGGGAGATAAGAACATCCACAAATGCCGTGGAAATGTGAAAGGAAAAGAACTCGCTTGTTTATACCTACTATACAAAAATGAATTTTTAATTGTTCAATGCATTCGCATATTTTTTTTTTTTTTAAAGCAAAATATTTTGCTCTGTAAAATGTTATCGCATTTTTGCATAACACACAATAGAATATAATATGCTTAAACATTTTCGCTTAGAAACACTCATCAAAAGATAATTTAAAAGACAAAATGTCAATACACCCATCTACGAAATTCGAAAACATTATCAAAATGTAATTCTTAATAATCGAACTAACACTAAGAATGAAAGTTTAGAGAATGATATGGTTGTTATTACACAAAACATATATCATACATGTATAATTTTACAAAAGATAAGAATTTTTCATTTAATATTTCACAATATTCATTCAAGAACGGTGAAATAAATTTTGCAATAAAAGTGTTAAATAAATACTAACCTGGTTCTTATGTATCTTTCGGTGGTTTTGGTGCTTCTTTCCGATTAGCTTCGGAATTCCGATTAGCTTCGGTATTCTGCATTTTAGTAACTAGTTTCCGAACGTGACCACATGGATCATGTTTGTTCGTGTGTTCAGATATTTCCTTCTTAGATCGTTGTTTTCCACTTCCAGAATTAACAAATTTGTCCTGCTCGTAATTAAAATGTTCATATTCATCTACTTCATCAGCCATATTTCTGCTTTAGAGATCAAAATTAGAACAGAAACTAGTCTTTCTCAGATGTTGGACACAGAAACAGACTAAACAGAACGCAAGCTCAAACGAGTAGCTCGTTAAACAGCTAAACGAAAATTAAATTGAAAATGTTGCAACCAGACGATTGAAACCAACCATGTCCATTTAAATGTGCTATTGTGAGGCCTCACTTAACCGAGATTCAGTTTGTGTCGCACTATATCTATGCAACCAAAAAAAAAAAAATATTGTCGAGTGAATATTTATCGATTTCAAGTGAAACGCTTGTGGTTGAATTTCCTTCAGAAAATGTCTTTTTGTTCTTTTCTACATATTTCTTTCATTTAATATTTAAATACAAAAGAAATCAAGCAGTATCAAGCAAAGAACTTGACGATGAAATCACGATTAGTTTAGCTAAAATCAGACATTTTTGTCGAACTTTACTTATAGCAACCAATCAAATACACACAAGGCAAACGCTATTGACAGATACTACCTAAGGCAAAGCGGATGTCTAGAAGCGGAAGTCATAAGCATTGAGAAAGAGAAAGTTAAAATCAAAACTGATTGATTATCTAGAGAGTGCTGGCAACAGAAGTTAAAATTAAGTGTTGAAAGATTTGGCACATAAGCACTCTTTCTTCCCCGACTGTAAATGAAATTATCCTGTTTTCACAATTCTGTTTTTATGTTGTTTTGATGATGAAGCTGTTTGAGATGTATGCTACTCCTTGGCTGCTTTATCTCAAATTATACTTCTTTCAAATTCTGAGATTGTAAAACTTAGAAAAATTGAGAAAGACAATGAAAAATTAAGAAAACATGGTCTGAATCAAAAATTATCATGGATGTGGCGTAAAAAAATCTTTGAATCGCGAAAACCTTCTTCTTGGAATTGTGAGGTCCTGAAAGGCACCCGCGAATTTTCCCACGGAAAGAGTGACCGGGCCTCCCTGGTCGCTAGGAGAGAGCGGTTAGTCAAAGGGGCCGACAAACCCTTCCCAGATTGCGTCATCCCGGAGGGTCTCCGTTTGAAATTCACCGCCATCTTGACCTCGAGTGGACACACACGGAGCAAGGGAGATAGATGCATTGCGTACGCCTAGCACCAATTGCGATTGAGGAGTGAAAGACAGTGTTTTATCATTGGGAGAAGGGTCCCATCTCCTGCAAATGAGGAGCTGAACTTTTGACCCCGCCTAAAAAGGGCAGATCCCAAGGAGGGTTTTTAAACTGGAACCCGGGAGAGAGGGAGGATCGAGGGAGAGATCGGGAGAGAGACGAAGATAGGTTCGTTTTGAAGAACCGGGGAATTAGATTCCCGTAACGGGGATTTTTGGAAAGCAGTTCTCAGGCTGAGAAGCTGCTGTATCGGGCCTTGCCCCGTTTAACCTAAGCCGACCCTCGGCTGCATATCGCTCGTCTCGAGTGAGAAGTTCTTAGGAACCCTTGATATAACCCGTGAGAGGTTATCTGATCGAAATCTGAGCGGATTCTTCCCTCAGATCATTACTTCGGACTCATACTCGCCTAGAGTAGAACTTTTAGAACTTTGCTATACCTCGAGTGAACTCGTGAAATCTGCGAACTGTATTTCCAGATTGAATTCTGACTTGTCTAATGCTATCTCGTCCTGAGTAGCGGAGTTGTGTAAATTGATATTAATTTGTATAAATTGTAAAAATTCAATTAATCAAGATTTTGGCATTAAATATTAATATCTTAATATGGCTGTGTCGTCTGGTGAGTCCTTCATAGTTTAGCATCGCTGAGCTAAGACCCTACAGAATGCGCAGAGAAATCAAAAATCCATGGAAAAGAAAGTGGGAGGCAGCCCATCTCCATAATGCTGTTTTCTTTTTTTTTTCTTTGTTTCGGATCTCGCATGACTTACAGAAAATGTTGCATTCTTTCGTAAACGTAATAATCAAGCGAAAATAATGTAATGACCATAAAATCAGTCTCCGAGATTTTGGTGAATCTCCTCGTTTTAAACCTCTCCGAGTCCGAAAAATACATGTTTAGTAGTGTATCTGCCTGTCCCAGAGCCGGTAAGAGATCAGGGGCGGCGCTAGAGGGGGGCAACTGCCCTCCTTTAGTGACCGCTTGCCCCCCCCCGTGGGTGAAAAATGAAGACTTTCTTCAGTAAAAATTTTTACCGTTTCGGGAAATGTGGAGAGCTGCGTATCCATGAATCTAATAATTTAAATCTCATCTTAAAGTTATTATAAACTAAATGGTCGAGATAAGCTATTTGTATCCGAATTTGACAACTGATTAACGTGTCAATAGAACAGGGTCGTACCGAGGTGATCCTGTGCCCTTGACGGAACTGGCAAAGCTGCGCCCACCTTACGTGACACATTTTCATTCATTTTTCATCCCTTCTATAAAACCCCTACCCGGAAAAAACTACATTCCCGCAAATATTTTTATACACAAATTTAGCATATTTTATGATTTATTAAATAGGTTTAATAAAAATTACGTATTCTTAAAAAATACTTTAATGAACTATATTCATAAAAAATACTGTACACGACAAAATAAATATATCATCAAATAAATTACAAATTGCACATATTTTCTAAAGGACAGAAAATAAAACAAAATCTATATCTTATTGCAGCTACTGAACATTGGCTATATGCATAATAAAGAAGAGAATTTATTTGCTTCGCACTATATATAGTGTATAGCACATATAAATTACTAATTAGAAATAAAAGAAATTAGAGCTGAAATTAAGAGTTGAGTACATATGAGCTGAATACAAATTTTATTAATATCAAATGACTTTTTCTAGATCAGAGGTTCCCAACCTGTGGTACGCGGGGGACAAGTTAAGGATACTCAAAAGTGATTTTGGTGCTGGCGGAAAACACAATATATAAGAATATCCTAGAATTTCGTTTCATCAGGTTCGTTTGAAAAATGAAAATCTTACGAGTTCGAAAGCCTATTATTCACAGAATAAGAAAAAGGAGCAAGTAGATTAATATCTAGTAATTGAATAATTGTTAGTTTTCGTCATGACCGGCCGCCACGACTTCATAGGACACTGTGGTCCCAGCATAATAGCCCACATTACGAGCGGAGCATGCGACGACCCCCCATTTTACCGGGGTACGACCCGTCATCGGAGATGGGCCCTAAGAGTCACACCACCATTACTGTATCCACCAAGGGCGCGAGAACCTGCTTACTTATCTGGCAGCTTCTCATCCGTGAACTTCGCCATGCTGGGATCATGTGATTAAATATGCGATTATATAAAAAAAAAATAAGGAAATTAGTGATAATCTGATTAAATAAGGAAATTAGTTCGTCATTTTAAAATTAAAAAGTATTGTTACAAATCATACATTTTTTAAATTTCTTTAAATTAAAAAAATTGTACAGTTATTAAATTGGTATCATTAAAAAAATATTTTTTAAAAATTTTAAAATAATGTAAAAAGTCATTTTTTTTAAATGATATTTTTGAAAAATACTTTCGAAAAGACAGCAAAATCTTGCCTACTTTTTTATTAACTGAGATTTTAATTATCTTTTGAGCTTTGAAAAGTTGATAGTGATTCTACTCTTGTTTTGAAGAGCATATGCGCCAAATTTCATCAATATGAAGCAAAAATGTTGATTTTATTAAACGACAAATAACATTAATCTTTATATACATTATTGCAAAGTAAAATTTTATGTTTAAATCAGTTACAATTATCAAGGCAAGTAAAATCAAGGAGATCATGAATTTGATGTAGAATAGTTGCATTAGATTTTTTATGCAATAAACTCTAACACGAAATACTATAATATTAATTTTATATTTTTCTTGTAATCATGCTTTTGTATGCATATTTTGACTACTAATAAAAGTGCATGTATGCATAGATGACTGTCTGTTGGCGTTCTATAAGACAGACCGTTGAGCCTAGAGTTGCCAAATTTGTTACAAACCTACTATGAAGGGTGGCAAAGTACACCTCATTGAGTTTTTAAAACTTTGATTAATTGAAACTTAAGAAAGATTTTTTTTTTGGGGGGGGGGTGCAGCGATAATAGCCGGAAATATTATCATTTAAAAATAATTTCTACACCGTCTTATATTTCAAAACAAATTATCTTTCAAATGATAACAGTCTAGTTGTCGTGTAATTTGTTCTTAAATTTGACATTTTTTTAAAAAATATTTTTATGTATAATTTACAACAATGCTGGATTGAAAGTCAAACCAATTTCACTGATTCATCAAATCTTTAATTTAATATTTCTCTTAATGTTTAATTTAATCTTTCTCTTATGTTAAAAAACGTGATATAAAAATTTATTTTGATTATTATAATAAAAAAACCCCTTCTTTTATTGTAATGACATTTTCGTTGTTTTTCCAGTTTTTTTAGTCTACTTTTTTGTTAATTCTTTGCTACTTGAAATAAATTTATTTTTTAATAGATTTACTATATTATTTTAATAGATCTACTTTTTAGCTATGATCTAAAATTCATTTTTTCACTTAGAGCAGTTAATCTTCAATGGAAACCATATCATCTATTTATTTGTAATAATTAGATAAAACATTCAAGTTATAGTCAGATAAATAAAGTATAATAAATGTAATTCAAATCTGAATTTTGCATGATCGAAATAAAAATTAATTTTCATTGAATTTAATGATATTAAAGAACCATTCTGCCTAAGACTTTTTAGCAATTGAATGTAAAAATCAAAGTCAGTAATTTTATTAGATGCAAAACATATGGCCTAAAAATTTATTTCAAATTAGCTTGCGAATAATTAAATAAGTTGATGTTTTTAAAATTGGTTGGCATAAATAATATGTAGTTAATGAAATGGGCGAATCAGCTGGCAATAGAAGGCGATTAGTATTTAATACAACAAAAACAATTGAAAAATACAGAAATAATTTAAGCTCACCTCTTTAAAACTAATTTATCTCCTTAGAAAAGAATGAAAATGTCCAAGTATTTCTTTATGCGCCCACTCTCTGATAAAACAAAAACAGAAATGCAACATTTCCTTCGTATTACTTGCCACTAAAGAAACACCAAAGGACCACTCGTCCAATAAGGAGGCCCCTTTATCCCTTCCTACAATATAGTAAACAAGATAAAATAAGACCTCCCCACCCTGAAACATAAAACTCTAAGAAAATTCCCTTTTTCCTTTTGAGTTTTTAATAGTCAAATTACGTGAATTTTTTACCCTCCTTCCCCTCTTATCAGATTCTTAAGGCAGGCGAGTTCCCTCGACCATCTATTTTACGACTGTAAAATGAGATGCAAAAAAGAAGAAAAAGCATGTTGTTTTGCCATCTCTAGGCAAGAACCACACCCATGGTCAAAGAAGGACCCTTTTCGCCTTGCTGGAGGGACCTTTTTCTCCTGCGGTAGCAAGAAACTCAAAGTGCTCATTGCCGCATCAGTTTGTAAAATAAAGCTACTTGCTAGTTTGTTCCAAGAAAAGGAGCAGGCCCTTTTTCTCTCTCTGCAAGGGGGTCACAGGCAGACAAGCTGGCAACTTGGACTACTGGACAAAACAACTAGTCACTTCCGTAAAGTTTAGTAAGTCACTGAAGACTTATTCTCAAATTCTTTTTTATTTGCATAGCAGATCGTACCAATCTAATTCTTATACTAAGTTTTTTAAATGGTCATTTTTGCGCCCCCATTCTGCCTGCGCCATTGGCGGGGGCCAATCTCGCCACCCCCTCGGTACGGCCCTGCAATAGAATGGCCGACATCTGTTTCACTTGTCCATTCCGTCTGTAGTTCGCACTACGTTTGACAGAGCAACCGACAAGGCGACAAGTGAAATATATGTCACATTTTGTCGAGTGTTTTCTATCGGTTGGCTAAGAGATAAAAAAATCGGATGAAAATTTGTATGTTTTGTTACTTCCATCCATTGTTTCAGCGCTTGTCGATGGAATTATTAGGGAAAACTAAATAATATATGTATTATAAAAGACTATGGCGATCAGTGATGTGGGGTGGGTAAATACCCACTGGGTAGGTAAATATTTTTTGAGTATTTACCCAAAGCCTGGGTAAATACCCAAAAACTGGATATTTTGCAAAAAAAAGCTCTGCTATTGGTGATTTAAAAGGAAACATTTATAAATAGATTGAAACTGGGTATTTTGCAAAAAAACGTCTGTGCAAATGGTGATTTAAAATGAAATATAAAAATTATAAATACCCCAAAACTGGGTATTTCGCACAAAAAAAAGAAAAGAAAAAAGTCTTTATAAATGAAAAATTAAAATGAAACATAAAATTTATGAATACCAAAAACTGGATGTATTGCAAAATAAGTATTTGCAAATGGCGAATTAAAATGAAATATAAAATTTACAAATATCCAAAAACTATGTATTTTGCACAAAAAAATTATTTGCACAAATGGTCATTTAAAATGAAACACAAAATTTATAAATATATCAAAACTGGATAATTTACAAAAAAGTTATTTGCAAATGATGATTCAAAATTAAACTTATAAAATTCATATAATATATAATGCATAATTTATAATATTTTAAAAATAAAGTTTTGATCAAATTTGAAAAAAAATTCCATCAGGATACAGAAAAAAATATTCCAGAACTTAAACGAGATCGGATGATAGTTTAACTTCTCTGGTTAGAAGTAATCTACGAAATACAATGAGTAAGAATTTACGAAACCACCCCGACCTGGCACGAATCCCTGAGGTACTATCTGAATGATCGGACTGTCCAGTGGCGGGTTTTCACAATATGAGGACACAGGCGCAAAATTGTTTTTAGGCTCCTCTCCCAACCCAGTCTACACTATTAAAATCCGACTGTATGTACGTATGTCCGGTTCTCTTCTCACGAACCGCTGAACGGAGAAGCGCGCGGAAAGTACCAAAAGATGGGAAATAATCCAAGGAATCCATTTCGCCCGTTTAAATTTCGACATTTTAATTAGTAAAAAAGAGATTAATTAAAAACTAATTTACACCAATACTTTTCATTGTTGCAGCGCAATTCAAACCATTTTTATTGTTTCAACAAATATTTAATTGCGAGTTTCTCTTTCATTGTTGAAAGCAGCAACAATGCAGTATGGAAACCTCAACAATGCAATGTGGATGGAGTTGTGTGCTGGTTTTGGTAATTGACACTAAGAAACAGAGAAATCAAAATCGTTCAAATAGGACTTTCACTGAAAATGTTTTTTCCCGTGAGATTTAATGTATGCAGTGCATCTTACTTCATGTGTTTATAAACTGGAGGCGGGAATATGAAAAAATATGTATCCCCAGCAACGCTGGTTTATCTAAGCGTTTGTGTCACATGACCTCACTTCTTCTCTCCGCCAGGGAATGACGCATTATTCGAGATAGACCGTGCAACGCCGGGCCATGCACCATCGTAAAGCTGTATTATTTATTGATTATATCTGTATTATATATTGTTTAAAATAAATGTTCTTTTTTCAAATTTTCTCGCATTTTCATAAAAACCATATTGCTATAAGATGATAAAATGGCTACATTTGAAAGTTTTAATTCAACAAGAAAAGTTTCGATGAAGATTTACGTCTGTTGGAGAAAGTTAGCGCCAATATTTCTAGGGAAAAATAGGAGGCCGGTATATGAAAAAATATGGATCCCGAGCAACGCCGGGTTTTCAGCTGGTATCCTAAATTCGCCGTAGGCTTAGCAGTCGAATAGATTTTGAGCCTCCCCCAGGGTCTCGAGGTACGAGGCCTCTACCCAGATAGCAAATTTAGTTTGCAGCAAGCTTGCCACAAATTTGTCATCACAAGAGAGCGAGCTTGCCACAAATTTGTCATGACAAAAGTGCAAGCTTGCAGCAAGTTAACGAAAGCTTCGAAGTCACCATGGAACGAACTTGCAGCAAGATTGCCGTGGAAACTCATTGCAAATTATAGCAAGAACAGAGCACGAACACAACCCGGGATAGAGCTCGCGACCTACCGCTTAGTAGCCAGACGTCGATACCACTCCGCCAGCTCGACTACAAGAGGAGAAGATAGATTTCGCTAATACATCGTTCGATTCGATTCGTATACGATTTATTTTACACTATTTTCTTGATTTCATTAATTTTTTCAGTTGAGAATATGATTTGAAGTCAAAGAGAGAGCGATTTTCGCTAATAACTACGTTTTGCTAGTAGAATAAATTAAGAAATTAGAGTTCAAAAGTAATTACTTTAAAATGGGACAAAATGTATAAGTTATTATTTTTCAACAAACATTGACTGTTTTTTCGGTTTAATTTTGTTTATAAATGTTAAAATTTCAACATTAAGAAAAAGGCGATATAGTTTTCTTTAAAGTGCGAGTTTTATATTTAGTAAAAAGATGGAAAATGTTTCAACATTTTTTTTTTATAAAAAAGTTAGTTTTTTTACAAATTATCATTGATTTATTGAATTAATAAAAAGAAAGACGGTCTAGGAGATGCTATTAAAAATCGGATGCTTTATTTTTTAAACAGAGACAAAGATAATTATCTCTTTGTGCTATCTTTGCATCAAGCTTGTTTTGCAAATTTGCATTGCAAAGGAGGTGGCGCTGTTTTTCATGGTGAACTTGCAGCAGACTTGCAATGCAAGGAAGGTGACGCTAGTTGTCACGGCGAATTTGCTACAAGTTCGTTTCAAATTTGACGCGTCAAATTTGCTATGACAAGCTAATATCAAGTCAAAATCAAACTTGCTGCAAACTTACGTGCTATCTGGGTAGTGCCTGTGCGAAAAACCGCCACTGGGATTGCCGCGACAGCAACACGGGTATTATGGTCAGTTACAAAATGGCCATCACCGATGCCCCAACCTCTCCCGTAGGAGGTACGTCCCGTCATCGGCAATGTGATCAATACAGCTGCACCGCCATTACTATACCCACCAGGGAAGCGAGACCCCGATGACTTCTCCGAAGGCTTCTAGTCAATGTTCTCGTAGCGGCGCCCCCCCCCCCAGTGCGACAATGACATTTAGAATGGAATAATAATTTTGAACACCGTTTATGTTATACAGATAGCGCCAGTGAAGCTTCTGATTCATAATTTTCACAAAGTGTCATGCTACAAGTTACATATTCTTGTTTTGGTTTAAAGAAGAGTTAGTCACTCACCTTATATGTATTAATATTACAATAAATTTTATGCTGAAAAGTAAAAAAAAAGAGATGATAAAGAAAAAAACTGATTGGAATTATTTAATGTTAAGAAGGAGAAAAATGTTCAATGTGACTACTGTAATGCTGAGTACAAACATGTCAGTGTAAAAAAAATGCAGAAATACATAAAAAAAATATTTCAATCAGTTTTCTGTCGGTTTTAAAAAAAGGTTTTGAAAGGGATGCAATAATGAATTTTGTTTTAAACTAATTCCACCCCCTACATCAAACTTGGAGTTTCAAGAACATTACGAAATTATGTTGATGATCCAGATGAACACTGCCTATCCAATAAAATATCTAGAACATCTTGAAATAATACAATTTCGGCAACTAGAAGTTTACTACCACTTTAAAAATAATATCTGGTAACTTTTCATTCGAAATGTTGGGTTACCAGAAATGTCTGATTCTTTGACTAATTCATCCAAAACGAATTTTAAACAAATGTACCTTTCATTTTAATTTCCATTAACAGCTCTTTATGATTTTAAAACAAAAAAAGAACCTTTTCTTTTTATAATTTAGTTAAAATAACTCTTTTTTAAAAAGCAACAAATACATTATTTTTCAATTATTCGTTATAATTATAAAAGGTTCACATTTAAATTATGTATTTTATATCAGATGCATTATATAGTATTGCGCTTGTTTTTTCTGATTCAATTTTTTAGTTTTTAAAATTTAAAAAGTTGTAAAAGGTTCATATGTTTCTAATTTTTCTTTTTTTACCTTACTTTTCACTCAATATATAACGTGTATGTATATATATATAGCAATATTGTATTGCACACCAGTGTATGTACAAGTATTTTATATGAATACAGTTAATTGAAAAATAAATACCCAGGTAAATACCCATTTTGGGTATGTACCCGGGTAAATACATTTAAGCCATTTATCATTTTAACCATTGAACCATTTACCATTTTAATACCATTACCACCCTTAAAAATAAATACCCGAGTATTTTACATCCCTATTGTTATCTTTGCAATGATTGTGGTACTTGATTGCTGAATTATTTCCGTAGTCTTAATTCGATGAAAATTGGGTAACAAATCCATAAGCAGGGTTTTTTCCTTTTTTTTTGCATAGTATATTTGAAACATTGTTGCGAAAACTATCCCAGTGGATCTCTTCAGCACAACGTGGAAGTAGAAATCAGTAATTAGCTCAAATTTTTATATGACTAGCAAGTGACTATAATTCAGGAGAGTTTATTTTAAAATGTCTTTTAACTTGATTTCTATATATTTCCTGTTCCATATATGTCCTCTGCGTTTTTTAAAAAGTTTTTCTAAATTTTTGTTTAAATATCTCTTACGAGTATTATCTTACTAGCAGTACGCGCACGGCGTTGCCCGTGGAATCAGGACTTTAACAAAATGGGAAATAAAACGCCCACAATGACATGAAAAAGTTTTGAAAACAAAATCAAAACAAATGATATGCATTATTTGATTTTCCTGCTTATTTTTTTTTTCGCGCTACAGTACAGAGTGCGTTAATCCAAAACAATATTACAAAATTGGAACGTGAAAATGATTATTATACAGCAAGCAAAATATAAAATCGAATCCGAAAATAATAATCGAACTAATTCATTCCGATGAAGGTCATGACATATCCTGCACGGCCGCCAATCAAAATTGGCAGCAACGTTCCGAAGAAGTGCCGCGCGAGGAACACGATCGAGAAAAATAACTCTCAACGGCCCAGAAAAAAAATTAATTAAAAAGAAACGGGAAAAGATATTTTAACCGCTCTTGTTTTAAATCCGACAGAACCGTTCTAGTTATAAGCTGAAAAAAATTGAAAAGAATAGTGTTATTAGAAAGTCGGATGCAACAAATTTAAAAACAAAACTAACATTTAGATGGCAAAACTGACTTATTTTTTAAAAAATTCTCAAAATTCAGTAAATTACGTTAGAAATTCAAAACTAACTTCATTAGAACGGAAATCGCGTGCTCTTTTCGATGGTGTATCTATTTTTGTCGTACAATTATTCGAAACCATTCTATTGAGAAATTAGTGCGAAAAATCAACCAAAACAACACATAACATTAAATAAAAAAAATTTCTAGATTAAATTTTAAAATTTCGGCTTCGAGGTGCATTCAGTCACCATTACGACTACCTGTGTGCCAAATTTCATGGCTGTAAGTGCGATAGATTCATCTGTCGCAGACAAACACACACGCACACACACAAACATTGCCTTTTATAAGTATAGATTAAGCCACATTTCAATTAATAAAATCTCCAGAAAGTTTCATGATGATGGAGTATTTTTTTTAGAAAACGTACCTCTGATCTGCATTTATAAATCATACGCAAAATTTCGTTTTGCAATTAAAATAAACCGAGACAGATTACAAAGCTAAATAGCATAAACACGTCTTTTTTTCAAATTTTGAAATGAAAAACAGCGAAGATTTAAAAGTCTAATGTAAACTTTTATTTTATCACATAATTAACAGTGATATTTTGGAAATAAATTTCTAAATTGTAATTTCTTTTTAAAAAATCTTGTTTCTGAGATGAATTCTAACTTTTTTTATCGTTTAATAATTTAAAATTTTATTACTACATGCCGTTCAACACAACATGGAATACTTTAAAAAGAAAAAAGTAATTCCTTTCTATCTGAACTACATATCATCTTAATTTTTTTAATAGGAGCATCATACTATCACTAATGATAATAGCCAAAGTTTTTGAATTTGTGCTTATATTTCATAATTCATTAACTTTTCTTAAAACCAAGCTCAAGTTCTATTCAAATTGTTCTCCAAGATTTCTTAAAATTTGGCTATATTATAAGCACACAAAAAAGGTATTTTTAACTTTAAATGTATTTTCTCTTATCATAAGTTCATGGGCCTTTGGCATTTTGCCAATCCTGCCACTTTATAGATACGCCACTGATTTTGCTAAGAAAAAAATTTATTAAAAATATCTGGATCTAAATCTTTCTGAAATAATCTGAAAACGTTTTAGAATGATCGGAATTTTGTATTAGTCCTCAATTTAAAAGTAATTTGTGGAATTCTTTTGAAGAAACCTTTTTTTTTTCGTGCCTCAATTTTCTTTTCTAAAAATTTTAAATAACTAAAATGAAAGGAGATATAAAATTATTTATAACTAATTATGATTCTCCAAGAGAAGATTCAATTTAAAAGTATTTTGTTCAATTCTTTTATAGAATTTTTTTTTCTTACCTCAATTCTTGGTTCTAAAAAATTTTAGATAATATTTACATTAAAAATTTTAAATGATATAACATATTTTGGTTCAAAATTAAAATAAAATGAGTATTGTAAATTTCTAGGCACCTTTGGATCAATAGCGCCCCTGGGTTGCAGCCCAACTAGCCCATTGTATAAGATGGCCTGCTTGTTTTGGAAGTTTGGGAGAGGAAAGGGGACCCAGAAACTTGCATTGCCTAAGGGTCTCTATAGAACCTAACCCGGCCCGCATGAATATTACAATACAATTACATAGGCATTATATTTGCCCTTTATCACAGTATTATAAAAAGAGTGATTAAGCTTCTCAAATAATGAGGAACTTTTATAATTAGTAAATGTATTGAATTTATAATTAGTAAATATAAGGACGAGCTCTAAATTTTTTCCTGGAGCGAGCCCATACTGTATATTTACGCTTCTGATTTAAAAGTTCACATTTTATTAAAAGTGTTTGTACACAAGTGACTTCTTAGGTCAGTGACCTTTTTCTTCTTTTAAAACAATAAGAGGTAATTTAAGTTATACGATGCAGCAAAATGCCATTGCTCTTCTTTGCATTGAAACAAATTTAACCCGATCTATAAATTTCAATAAAACTTTTTATCGCTGAAAAGCATTTCGAAGCTTTTTCATGAACAAAAGCGCGAATGAAGAAGTTCTAGTATATATTTAAGACGACTTCGATGAAAAGTTTTTAGTTAGGTTTGTAGGTATTATTGTTATGCAATTTCATAAGTAATCTATTTTTAAAGTAAAAATATAATGTGTTTCAAAGCTCTTAAAGATTGTGCTAAGTGTTATTTATGTTACAAAAATAAACATTTATATGTAAATTGAAAGCTGGAGGTAAGAAATTTTTTGAAGAAGCGTAGAATTATGCGCTTTGGCCAAGGGCTTTGAAATCTGTAAATCCGAGACTGCCTGACAGTGACTAACTTCAAGGACCATTATTTGTTTAGCCTCGGTCATGAGACAACGGTATAGGGAGGAGTATGCAAAGGGGGGATAGATGTCCTAGGAGTCATTCTTGTAGGAGGTGTATTTTCATGTATTTTACGTTTTTAAAGCCATAAATAGACGAACAAGATGCCTAAAATAGTGAGAAGCGCACAAAAATAAATACTATGTCAACAGCTTACTATGTAGTTCTGATGGATACGAAGTATCATCGCACTTCCATATCTAATTATGAAAAGTCTTACCCAGATAGCATGCACACTTGCAGCAAGTGTGATTTTTCTTGATATTAGCTTGTCATGACAAACTTGACGCCACAACTTTGCAGCGAACTTCCTACAAAGTAACAAAGCATAATCGCGATCACCCTCCTTACAATGCAAGTTTACTGTAAAGTTGACACGGCACACTCACACACCTAGACCTGAGTATATATCTGGTTTTGATCTTTGTCTCTGTTTTAAATAAACATTCGATTTTTAATCCCAGATAGCATGCACACTTGCAGTAAATGTGATTTTTCTTGATATTAGATTGTCACGACAAACTTGACGCGACAACTTTGCAACGACTTCCTGCAAAGTAACATTTCATAATCGATAACCTTCCTTGCAATGCAAGTTTGCTGTAAAGTTGACACGGCACACTTACACACCACGACCTGGATACAGTTGTATATGACTGGTTTTGATGTTTGTCTCAGTTTAAAAAAACATCCGATTTTTAAAAGCATATCTTAGACCGTCTATCTTTTTATTAATTCAATAAATCAATGATAATTTAAAAAAATAACTAGGTCTTTTTATAAAAAAAATTACTTTTGAAAAATTCTCCATCTTTTTACCAAATATAGAACTCGCACTTTAAAGAAAACTATATATCGCCTTTTTCTTAATGTTGAAATTTTAACGTTCATAAACAAAATTAAATCTAGAAAGCAGTCAATGTTTGTTGAAAAATAATAACTTACTTGTGTCCCATATTTTTAAGAGTAATTACTTTTGAACCCTAATTTCATAATTTATTCCACTATCCAAACATAGTTATTAGCGAAAATCGCTGTCTCTCTTTGACTTCAAATCATATTCTTAACTCAAAATTTTAAAAAATTAATGAAATCAAAAAGACAGTTTAAAATAAAACGTGTAGATGCACGATGTATATGTATTAGCGCAATCTATCTTCGGCAATAGAGGTCTCTCTGGCTGAGTGGCTAGGGCGACAGGTTAGGAAGCGAGCTGTCGGGGGTTCGTTTGCGCACTCTGTTTTTGCTATAGTTTGCAATGAGTTAGACGCGACAAGTTTGCTGCAAGTGCGACGCGTAGTGACTTCGTTGTTTCCGTTAACTTGCGGCAGTCTTGTTGTGAACTTGCGGTCTTGCCGTGTCAAACCCAGATAGCAATTTTAGTTTGCAGCAATCTTTCTCTGAAAATCTGCAACAAATTTGACACGACAAGAATGCAAGCTTGAAAAGAGTTTACGGAAACAAGTTAGTCACAACGCGTCAAACTTGTCACAAGCTTGCGGCGTCAAACACATTGCAAACTATAGCAAAACCAGAGCACGATCACATCCTCGGATTAGAACCCGCGACACTTCGCTTCTAAAACAAGTCGCTCTAACCATTCAGCCAGCTAGACTCGGAGAGGAGAAGAGATCGTGCATACGATTTATTTTAAACTGTCTTCTTGATTTCATTAAATTTTAAGATTTCGTGTTGAGAATATTATTTGAAGTCAAAGAGAGAGCGATTTTCACTAATAACTACGTTTTGC
>BGPR01012463.1:0-44828 GCA_013235015.1 Araneus ventricosus
ATTTTCTTTCTATCTTCAATCGTAACAGAGCTTTGGGGGAAAGATAAATTACGGGTGGGGGAATTGAACATCGCTTTTAAACTCATAACTTCTAAGTAATTGTAGCAATAAAAAAATTTCAGTACAAAAGTTGTTTGTTATGATGAGGTAATAATTCGCACAATTTGAATTTTCTTTCCATTTTCAATCGTTAGGGAATCATGGGGAAATAAAATTTCCAATCCCCACCATTTCCACCCCCTTTGAGCTGGATAGCCCATCTACGAACTCGATCGAGATTTTAACTATTCTTACATCATATGAAACGGCAGTTAAAATGAATTAAAAATTACTCCATTTATCGTGTTTACAATATAAAATGGGAAAAAGCGTTATATATACAGTGAACCACTAAAGTCCGTTGTCACCCCAATAATTTCTAAACGGCAAAAGCTATAGTCATAAAAGTGGGGTATAGGTATAGTAAAGTTGACATGCGCTACGTAAGAAAACCGCTTACAGTGCCACTTGGCAGCAAAATTCGGAGTTAGCGTTCTTATCTCACAAACGGTACGAAACAAGGGAAAAAAGCCAATTACAAAGTTGTTCAACATCATCGATTTATTACAAAAAACATCTTGCGCACAAAAATAATACAAATGAAAAGCACAAAACGCACATTTGTTTGATCGCGTTGAACAAAACTGCAATCTCCGGAGGTGAGGCTCATCTATCTGTCATGCTCAAAATGGTATCTTTCAGCAACAATACACATCTGGACGCGGGACTGCACTTCTCTCTGCACATTGTACACATGGCAGCTGACACGCTGGCACAAGCATCCGTAATACGGTTTCGAAGTTCCTGCAATGTTGGTGGAGGGGTTCCATACACTCGCTGTTTGATGTATCCCCACAGAAAAAAGTCCAATGGGTTCAGGTCAGGTGAACGGCCATTCTACGCAACCACCATACCGTTTAGACTGAAAATGAAATGCTTGATCTTTCGCATTTTCATTTAAAATGATTTAAGTAACAGGAGCATATGTTTTATTTCAAATATAGCTTAACACATTTGTAATAAAATAAAAGATCGATATATCAAAATTAATATAACTTCTTGATAACAATATTTTCAACTTTGATGAATTAAACAATAATCATTTTGTTGTCTATGGTTACCATCTACAATCCAATATGCGTACTATTTTTTGCAGTAATATACTTTAATAACCACAAAAATTCATATATACATAAAAAAAACTCCTTTAATTTACGAACATATTTTGTATTAATGATAATTAGATGGAACTTCCTATTTATATATAATTGAATGGAGTTATATAGATAATTAAAATAAATTTTAGACCATTTTGAATCCATGATATCTTTCACAAGAGATAAAAACTTCACAGTGGATTGTAATTAAAATTTCATATTAATGCATTAATTCGAAATATGACACAGACATGAATATTAAGGCGACCATGGACATTTAAAATCATTTTTTAAAATTAACAACTAACCAACAAAAATTGGGATTAATTTTTATCTTTCAGGAAGGAATTTCAAAATTAATCCACATAATAACTCAAAATTATATATTTTGGAAAATAATATGCCCAAAATTCCATTTGGAAGAAAACATTTACAGTTTAATAACAAAGTAACTTCTACATGAATGCTAAAAATTCTTCTCCACATATATTTTTATACTATTATTAAATGTCTTGAAATTCAAGAAAAAATTGAAGCGCCTGGAGCATTTGTAGTGAAGGTCATTAATTACTATTAAAATTACATTTATACCTACAACTCAGAAATAAGTACATATATTGCAGTGAAATTTTGTGCGCTGCATTATATAGTTCTTCTACTAATGCCTACAGACTTTCAAATTGATTAGTTGAAAATTTAAAAAAATTATTTTGAAAATCCCTGGTCGCTTTAATAAAGAATAAAAATAATAGAATTGGATCAACACAGATATTATTACTTTCATGCAACTAACATTCTAAATCATATCTATAGTCGTTTATGCCATTGCATTCATTATGTGGATCCTTTGTTACTTTTGTAGGCAAAAGAGGAGTAAAGACAAGAGTTTTTGTCAAGTTTTTTCAAGAAGAGTTTTTGACGTATTCCCATAAAAAGGAATCATATGGAGGAATCAGGAGATCTGAGTGACAAGTGGCCACTAAGATCTCCTGATTGTTTCTTCAGTAAATTATGCATAGAAGACGCGAACGATCGATCTGACGGTTCATCACTCCAGTGACAAGGAATGATGGGGGCGATGAGTTTCTTTTGTCGGAAGATGTAAGCATTCCCTGCTTTTATATAAAACAGTTGCATGGGCAGCATCGTTAACATATCCAAATAAATGCTATCTTTAACAATTTCCCCGTCAAAGATAAAAAAAATGACAGTACAACTTTGATTTTGAAACCAAATAGAAAAAAAAATGACTTTAGATGAGTCTCTTTCACATTCTATTCCAACGCTTGATTTCTCGGTTTTTCACTGACTCTTGACGTCATTCGTCAGAAGTGTCGATAAAAAGTCTGATCGTGTTGAGGTTTTCCATTCAATATTCTTTACAACCAAGTCATGACCGTTTATAATTAGATATTGCCTTTACATAAAACCATATTATGCGTACCTGTGTAGCCACAATACGGAAAATAAAAACACCCGAAAAAAAATAGACTTAATTCCCATTTAAAATTTACGTCTTCTGTTGGGAGCTCAACAGGTCGCCTCGAGCGCGAAGGAAGTTCTCTCTCTAAAGAGAGTATCGATCAATAGTTCTTGCATCACGAAGACGAGTTCTGGCATCAGAAATGAAATCCAGCTATTTCAGCCGCGCCGTGATGGGAACTGTTTTGTAGGTAGAGCTTAGTGTGTTTTTGCTGCTTGACGGCTCATTATTCAAATTGTATCTAAATTGTTTCGTGGCGATTCAAGTTTACGTCATGATCATACCTTTCTTTGTCAGTAATAGCGCCGAATAAATTTTTTATTTCAAATTTGTTATGAGAAACAAATTAATTTCCTCAAAAGAATTGCTTTAATAACTCCAATCTTTTTTAATTCAATTTTTTACGTTTCGTATTTTCAAATGTATAATTGAATACATCCTAGATAAAGAAAAATAGTCTGTTAAACGCAAAAGGAAAGCATCCTTCTAAAATTGTCGAATAGAACGCCATATATGTCGTGATAAACCTTTTCTGTAAATGAATTCAATAAAAATAGTTTTAAAAACACAATTTCATTAGTATACTAAAAAGTATAATGTTTCTTCTAATAATCATTTTACTAATTTCTATTCAATAATTTGAAATTCATTATATTAATTATTATGGAATTTTGATACCATGAAATTCAATACCAAGTGTCTCCACTCGATCAAATCAAGATTATAATTAAAATAATCGGAAAACTAATAATTAATGTAGTGTAAATGTTAAAGTAGTGTATTGTCTTCCAGATTCCACAAGTGTACAAAATTTCAAAATTGCGGTATCACAGTTTGAGTAAAAATATCGATCACAACATTCCATCGTTATAAGCATGAAACAAGTGAACCCTCCTTTGGGCGCAATATTCGTGCCGACGACTTCGGGTGCAATGCGCCTGACAGACACAGGTAGAAAAGATAGTAAGTAATATTGTTAATGCGCATTAATTTGAATTTTATAATTCTAACATTCATCAGGAGGCTTAAAAGAAAGAATGTGAGTAGGGGAGAGTAGGGTAAAACCGGATACCCTTGATTCTGGCGCTATTATTTGTCCTATCTGGCAGAGAAATACAGAATTACAATCTACTAGTCAAGAAAAAAGAAGTCATAGTGGCGTGTTGTAACTGCTGAATTCACTGCATCTCTGAAGGTTTATTTATTTTAATGCGTCGACTGTCTAATGTCCGTTTGATTTTAAACAATCCTTACTTAAAAATTATTACAGTTATAAAAGCTATATTTAGTCCAGCTTATTATAAGTATACTACGGATTTATGCCCTATCAAACAATATGGTTTAACTTCAATAAATGCGCGGTTCTATTTTGTTTCTCATAACCTTTGCATTTGAGGTAAAACCGGGTGCTCCAAGCGCGTAAGACCGGTACTGTCAGTATTGATGATTCCTCCAATGAAGACGATAAAAACACATCAGAAGTTAATTATTTATATATAAATGATGCATTTTCTAATTTAAATAAAGAAGAAGAGTTAATGAAACGTAGAAAATGTCTTCGTTTAGATTGACTTTTTTTATAAAGAAATCATGGATTAAAAAGTATATATTGTACACCAATAACCAATGAATATTTTAATAAAATTTGACAAGCTGCGTGACGAATATTTTATGTCATGATGAATTATTATACGTCACCAGGGAGCGAAGACACGAAAGCCGCATACTTTTTCAATTTCAGGACGTGGGACACCAAAGTCTTCGCATCTCTTAAACCAAACATGATGGTGTATTGTTTCTTTCCTTTGATCGAAACAAATTTTGATGGCAATTGGTTTTACAACGATAATTTATTCATGATAAAATCACGAAATGAGTAAAATACGCATTCATGATTTTTTAAAAATCGGATCACATGTGTGACGAATTCGGGCGCAATGTTCCTGTGAGTGCGATGCGCTCGGCTGTCGTTCTCTTCATCTAATCATAATTCAAAATAAAGAGGTCTCCCACGAAATAGCCGGAATAGCTCCGGTATTGGAAATTGATTACTTAATCGCTTAAGGACATAACCCGAGTTAACTCGTCCTATTAATTACCCTAGGTTACAAAATAACTCGGTCCTTAAGAGGATAGGAATTCAGTATTTCAATTTACTTCAAATTAAGAGTATAAGAATGCGTATTAAATTAAACTTACGACTTTAATTTTATAATTGCTATAATTTTGAGTTCATTATTTTGCTTTTTATGCTTTATTTTTCATTTGTTTTTTATAATTATTTTAAGACAAATCATGACTAATGGCAGGATACAAATCGCCTATCATACTTTATGAATTATAGAAATTAGTGAAATTTTAGCTTAAATTTTCATTTCATCATTATTATTTTAGGATAAAACGTATCGAATTGTAGGCTACAAATCGCATATAACGCTTTATGAATTACAGATTAGTGAAAATGCTATTGAATCTACTTGGAAGGTTCTTTCGGTGCACTGAAATTCTCTCCATGACGGTACTCAATACGAGAGAGAAAGTTGAAAGAATCATTAGGACCAGCCTAAAGTTCTCAGCATATGGAAGTGATTTCCTCGAGAGTTGCTCTTCGAACGGAAAGTAATCAACATTCATATTCGGGAATCGGAAACCTGTTTCGGAGAGCAATAACTTGAGCTCTTTCTAAGAAAATTCGCCGTTGGCTAATAGTCCAGTCAACGAAGGCCAAAAATCGACGAATAGAAAAAAAAAATGGTGTAGTTTTGAAATTTGGCACAGTTGTTGGGGATAGTGTCCTAAACAACATACTAAAAGTCCCCGCCCGTGGGGGTTGCGCGGGGGGGTACAGGGGGGCTTTTTCAGTTTTTCTTAAATATCTCGAAAACTATGTGGTCTAGAGAAAAAATCTCAATTACAAAAATAAACTACATTAAATTCCCTACAAGAAAAGACCTACATCTTTATTTTAGAATCAATAGTTAAGAAGATATAGGGAGTTGAAAAAGTGAGAATTTTTGAAATTCCTTATTGTAATGGTAAAATCAATAAAAAATGCCGAAGTAACAATCTTCATAAGCACCGCATGCATACATAATAATTTTATAAAGGCAGTATTGTATGTGTTGAGAATAGTGGTAGTGTGGGGGCGGGGGGGGCACAAATATATTTGATGAACTGTCGTCATCACTTCCTCCCCTCACATCCGTTCCCTTCCACAAGATAATTTCTACTCAGTCGCTTGGTTCTGTAAACGCTCCAAATGAGTATATTAAGACAATATAATCTAAATATACATAAATATGATGAGTTTAACATAAAAGCTTGCAACATTCATTTTTTCCACATTCACAACATATGTTTTTCAACACCTAGTCAACATATCACTCACTGTAAAAATGTGTTGGGGAATTCCAGATTTTACTAGAATGTATAACTCTGGGCGAATACTGGAATAACAGTTTTAGTAGAACAAACGAATACAGACGTTAGTGCTCGTGCGTTATATTAACATTATTTATAGATTCACAGTATGATGCAATGGCTGAAAAGTGTTCATTATGTGAAGATTATGTTGTGACTGATAAGTGTGGTGTAGGTGAAAAAGGAATAGACGTGTTGATTAAGGCAAGTATTGCAAGAAAAGATGGAAAGCACAAACTATTCAGAGGACAGAAAAAGATTGTTCTTCATGCTTCTTGCAGGAAAAAATACACGAGACCTCAATCAATTACAAGAACCTTGAAAATAGCTGTTTTAGATGGTCAGCCTTTAACATCAAGTTCTACCCCCTGTTTGCGTTCATCCCAACTTGAATTTGATTTTAAAAGTAAGTGCTTATGTGCTGTCATGGCATCTGTATTAATGGTGCACCTCTAGAAGAGGAGTTCGAACTCGATCGAGCAGTAGAAGAATCGAATGAAATTTAATTACGAACAAGTGTCAAAAGTGTTTATGCATATTTTTATGTAGGTATGTATAATTATATATATATATAATATTATGTTATAGATATAATGTTGTAATAGATAGCCGCCAATTTGAAATAAAAACTTTCTTTCTTAAAAATGAAGCTAGCTTTTTCAACCACTTATTGTAATTCTCTCGATATATTCTAAGCCATTCATCCTAAGAAAAAATGAAGGACTGTTTTTGTAGGAAATTTAATGTAGTTTAATTTTGTAATTGAGTATTTTTCGCTAGAACCCATAGTTTTCGAGATATTTCAGAAAAACTGAAAACGCCCCCTTTAAACCCCCCTGTACCCTACCCCAGCGTATTACCGTCAGGGACTTTTATCTATGTTGTGGGCATTTCCTACAACTGTGCCAAAGTTCAAAACTACACCGATTTATTTTCTAGTTTTTTCCTTCGTTGGCTCTACTGGTGATCTTATGGAGAGACGGATTGAGGAAGGATCGACTGTTCATCTATTTTTATTGCCCCCCACCCCGACGCCACCACTATTCTCAACACGACCTCTATCTTTATAAAATTATTATAGGATGAGGTGCTTCTGAAGGTTATCGTGCATTTTTTGATTTTACCATTTACAATGGAATTTCAAAATTCTCACTTTTCAACTCCTCTTCTTAACTATTGATCTAAAAAAGATGTAATCTTTCTTGTAGGAGAATTTAATTAGTTTATTTTGTATAGATTTTCTCTATAACCATAGTTTTCAATATTAAAACTGAAAAAGCCTTCAATCCCCATACCCCACTGTAACCCCAACATGGGGACTTTTAGTTTATTTAGGGCACCTAATCCCACCACAACTGTGCCAAATTTCAAAACTACACCATTTTTTTCACCTATTTTTCCTTCGTTGCCTGGACTATAAGGGCTTTAGTCCAGCGTCCGAATTACAGAGCAGTTACATTTCACTTTCTTGGCTTAATTGGTCGCATTCCATTGTTTCTGTTTTGCCTTACCTAAGAAGTCAATGTATGTTTCCAAACTCCTAAGCAATTTTCAACTGCCATGTAACCATCCCATTTGTTAGATTTGGAAGTCAAAGTGTCATCATTTTGAAATTTTGTTTGATTCATTTTCGAGGTAATACAAGGAATTTTAAAGATCTCTAAAGTACTATATTTTAAAAGTCTATTAATATATCTCTATAAAAAGTTTTTAATGGAACTTTTTACCAATTTTTTTAATAATGTTTATAAAAGTTAGAATATATTTTACTTTACAGCTATTATAATATTGGTGTTCTTAACGTAGTTCAAAAGATATTTGCTGAAATCTATGCTTTCAATTAAGGTGAGCGTTAGTGGGTTAATGGCCGAGGCGAGTTGATGATTATGGTCGAGTCAGATTCACGCATCACAAGCAGGAAATAGTTGAGAAGCTTCGTTGTGTTCAATAACAGAAAAAGAGCATCTGAAACAAATATGTATGGCTTGTCGTGCTCGATTATAGGGCTCCCTTGAACTAAACCAGGTATCACTTTGCATTTTACTGATCATTCGGAACGAAGTACACGCTTTTCTGAGATAAATTGCGACTAGCGATGAAAATTGAATCCTTGAGAAAAATGTTCCAATTAAAAATAAAAATTTGAAGTCCAAAAGAAAAGCCCATTCCAGTACCAAAGCCAGTATTTCGCCAAATGTAGGTTTTAGCTTTCTATAGGTTGGAATAATTTGTCATGAATTTTTAGAAAATAATGAAACCTCTAGGCACCTTCGACAACTAGCTATTCGTCCGAAATATTAGCAGCCTGTGGCTATGTATGACATTTGACGAACTGGTTGTAGATGCCAAGGGACACGGCCAAAGTTTATTTTGCATTATATATCTAAAATGGAGGGCCATGGGTGACAGGCGACCCTTGATCTAGGGATCATAAGCTTGCATATGAAATAAATATTGTCGAAATCGTCAGCGGTTGGGTCTGGGAACTCTCTCATGGTTTTCCATATAGAGAATATACAGTGGTGTGGTGTTATTATTTTCGATTTCTCTCGAAAGTGGTGGGTGGTGGGGGACATTCGATCATTAACGACATATCGAGGCAACAGAGGCTTCCATATCGAATAAAAATTATCGAACTCGTTCCAGTGGTTTGGGCTGGGATACTGTTAATCTGGTTCTAGCAATTATTTTAAAGATATAGATATCTGAAAACATCTAGTGTCAGTAAGTTATAAGGATTTTAACCACTTAACAACCTACATCAAACAATAGGTAAGTTGTGGTCCTTCAGCATTGAAATATTCAACCGCACATCGATGATGGACCCAACAGAAACTTAACACGAACTTCATGCACGAACCATGACATCCCTCAAACGGCCATACACCCTTTCGGGTAGGCAGGGTCGGTGTGGGTTCCTTTCCTTTCCCGTCTGATTCGAATCTTCTGTCCAATTTGATGACCCCTTCTCTAAGATTAATAATGTTAGATTTTATTAATTTCTAATATAATTTAAGTTTTGTTATAATCTCTGAAATATTTATAATTTAACCTCTTTCAAGTCTAATTCATTACAATCGTATTAATATTCTTAATTTTTGAAGTTGTTGTATTAACAATTTCAGTAAGGATTGTCAATTTTTTCCCTTGTATTGTAAATATTCCTCACTAGTATCTCCATCGGCTTGTGCCTCGAACAGTAACAAACTTCTGAAAATTTCTGGATGACATTCAGTAGATTACCTCTTTAGGCATGTTTCTTTTCCCTAATTTCCTCCAGTTGGTTGGTGAGGAAACTCGGAGAGGGGGTGCCAGCTCAGGTACCGTCCTCATCGTCTGACCGCGGTTCAAAATTACGAGAAACTTTTGATTTTAAATGGAAATGATTTTGAGTTCCTCAAATCATAACCAACTTAATATCAAAGGACAATATTTACAATGTTCTGTCTATTGAATATTCAAGTTTCGTGGAAAGATGAAAAAAACTTAATGATATTTAACAACTGTAAAATTAATTTCGTTCTTTGAGACTTTGTATTTATTTTTATTTGCTTTTCAGATAATAGACGCTTATCTGAATAGCAAATAAGTATTATCTGGAAATTTCAGACAATGAGCCAAAATTAGCACTTAAGACTTTGTCTTTATTTGTTGTTAAATTTGGCGAATTATCTGAAATCGTGCACCAGACCAGAAAATCAAAACTGAATTTCATTTTCAGACCCGCAAGATATCTCATTGCTCAAAGAAAATGATCATGAAAAAGGATCTTGTTGAAAAAGTAATCCGAATGCTAACCTGATAATATTTTAAGCTGGATACTACTTAACTTTAAAGCCCGAGAATACTCGTGCATCGAATTACCGCATTTTTAGTCTTAAAACTAAAATTTAATCATTAATTAGTTTTATAATTTTACACAAAAATATTACGTAGAATCTATAAGCATCTCAAGTATTATATGCCTTCTGAGATGAATGAAAACGACGGCACTTTCCAAAACAGAAGGGAGCATCTAATTAGATAGCAAAGAAAATTATTAAGCTAAGTGGTTGAAAAATGCAAATGTTTTTTCAAAAGGCTCCTCATTGCATCCTGTTGGATCTAGAGCTGTCAAATTTGGCACGTAATTGCTTTTTGACTAATAGGTGCTCATTATATAAGAGTTGGATATTCAAAATTTTTATTATATTTTTAAATAAAAATTGCCGAAGTTTTAATTCTTTTTCTCGATAACATCGGGAATCATTATTGCGCAGAAACTATTTTAAAACCACTTTAAATATACACAAATTGGCTTTTCAGCTACGCCAATTTTATTTCAGTACAATTTTTTCTCTAATTTTAATATATGTTTGTGTATTTTACACAATACTTTTCATTATTTTTGTAACCGTATTTATACGCATGCGCGTTGGCACAATATTAAATACCTTTTCTGTATGCACATTATTGTTGCTGTATTTAGCAGCAATCTGTTAAAAATAATATAATGAGGGAAGAATCGAGTCTAGAACAGTAACATGCTAAAGTTCGTTAGAAACAAAGAATAGTTTGAAAGTTCAAAAAAAAAGTTTAATGAGTTTAATTTTCTACAAGATGAAGAGTTACTAATTTTGAAGGTGCAAAAAAGTAAATTTATGTTTAATATGTTTTATCCTACTAAAACTGTTTTCACAGGGACGCAACTGTGACCTTCTAGGGTAAAAAAAAAAAAATCCTGTGGATAATTTTTATATTTTGATGTGTGTCTTGAAGAGAAAACGTGCATATACAGCTTAACCCTCTGATTGCTAAAGCCATTAAAAGAAAGGTACCTCAAAACACGGGAACGTCTGAGCTCCTCTATCCAAGATAAGGGAAATTCCCTTTCCCCCACAGAAACCACAATTACAGCTGGCATTGTCCGAATTGCAAGAAAACTCGTCTTTTCCCCCAACCCATCTGGGCGAGCCACTCTAAAGAAGAAAGCACGCGCCGCGGGTGTGAAATCAATCACACTTAACGAAAGGGGGTGGAAATTTCAGAGAGACATGCGGAGGCTATCGTCTTTTGCTTGAAGGGACATATGGGACGGTCCCGTATCGATAGAGTTAATAAATCAAGTTTCGTAGCTGAATCTATTATAGTCTCAATACATTCAACAACTCGAGTCTTGGAACATCAATCTTGAATTTCTTTAACTGAGTCTTGAGCATTAATATCCTTAGAATGCTGAAGCCCAAATAACCTCCCTCCGCAGAGTTCCCAGAGTTTTTAATTCTTTCGTTTGTTGAAAAACAAGAAAAAAGAAAAAAAGGAAATTATACCGCCTTTACGAATTATTTTTATTATCATATTAGCCGTAGTTTGTAACAATGCTCATAATTTTAACTGACCAACAGCTCAATTATTGGTTAACTTTTCTCGCATATTAATTGTTTTTAAATATATATCTCAATAAATGTGATGCTCTCTAATATTCCTAGAAAATTGCATGCTAATCCATGAAGTCTAACTAACAGCTCTAGATTAGGGAAACAGTTTTAAAATTCTTCCTGCACAATGGAAATATTATTAGCAATAATGCTCTCATAAAAACTTTTTTATCTTTGTTTACACAGAACGAATTGAAATAATATGCATATATGTGATTGTATAATCATAAAAGTGAAAAAGAGATTCGAATTATTACAATTATTCGAAAAAATTTAATTTAGATCTTAGAACCTTTTCTGCATATTCTTTAAAAGCAAAATTTTAACAGAAACTTAATTGTTCAAATGAATCAGTAAAATCAATAGTAGAATATTTTTAAAAAATGTAATGCTTATATCGTCGCTTAACATGCAACACCACCCATTTCAAAGAGGAATAAAATACTTAATTTTTCATGATCAGTAACGAATATTTCAGAATTGTTTCACATCTACTAGGAACACGCAATCTCATGTTTACATTAGATGTTAAAATCACAAATCTTTATTATTTGCTCCGGAAAATTGAGTATTTCCTTCCTCTTTGAAATTTCAAAGAATTGACATAGGTGCTCTTGCTTATTAAGCTACGATATGTTGAATTGCAAATGCTATTAGATTCATAGGGAAAATGTTTAAAGTTTGTAGTTGTTAAAACTGACTTTTAAATTTTCTTCCTTCAGCTTTCAAGCCTTTTCGTCTCACTTTGCCATCAGCTTTATCTTCAGAATCTAGTGAAAGATAATTTAGTGCAATGGATTTGGTTTTCAACCATAATAGAACATCCATGAATAATGAACTTTTAAATTCATAAATACTTCTGTTTCCTTTAAAATACATAGTGATAGACTTGGCATTTTACATTCGCGATATTCCAAAGGAATGTTCTCAAAAGCTATGTAGAATACAAGCGTATTTTGAAAAAAAAAATCGTATTATCTACTGATATTAAAATTAATTTATCTTGATAAAATTTTTAATTTTCCTTTATGATATTCGTATTATTTTTAAATTATTATTTTTTCTAAATATTTCATAAATTATTCGTTCGTCCGGTAAAACATCTCTCATAAATGTCTAAGCTCATTCATGGTACAGAGTTCAACAATATATCTTACACGTCTTATAATGTTGCTATTTTCAATTCAAAATAAAGTTAACCGAAGATGATGTTATGCTTAAAAGTAAGAGAGTCCGTTTGTATGTTAGACCCCATCAAAATATTTGCTTTAACGTAAGATTACGTTCTTCCCATTGAGGTATCAGGAAGGAATTTGATTCACACGCCAAAACGCCACAAAACTTGGTATGGGAGATCCTCTAAATCTCGGTAACTACATATGTTAAAAACATAACTAATGTCTTATTTTAGAGATAAAGGGCAACCACAGAAATTACAAAAAAACGTACTTAAACTTAAAAACTTACGAGAAACAAAAGAGATACTCGAGTAAAGTAGTCCTGCGCCTTTAACATCAGCGGCTGTTTGAAAAGGCAGCCTCCCGTCATTTTTTTAAAGTCAGTCAAGTTCATCAATGGAGTCAGCATTTTCAGTATCTCACCCCCAACCCTTTCGCTGAAAAGTGAGACTCTCTCCACCTTCCTGGAGAGATCGCTGTGAAATTTCTTGAAAAATATCTTGTTAAACTCTTGTTAGTCTGCCACTCTCTCTAAAAGATAAAGTTCTTTTTTAATTTCAGATTTGTCATCGATTTTACGCAAGGCTCACTATACTTTTTCGTAATGTAATTAGCCTGAAATTCAGCTTTAAGTCCTCAACAATCAATAAAGTTAGAAAGTTTAATAAAATGTTATGAAAATTCTGTCATTTGGGAGAATCGAAATTTTCAGTCAGGTTTATAACATTAAATGAAAGAATCTCTCTAACTATAGTCATAGTGACAGACTATTTTGAAGAAACGCCCTATCCAGTGACGATATAGACAACAGGCACAAAACTGTGTTGAGGCCCTGTCCTTACGCTTCCTTGTCGGCTTAGTGCTGCGTTTAGTTTAGTTATATTAACGTCCCGTTTTGAAGCAACACGGGGGGTAATTCGGGACGGACGTCGTAATTTTAAACCTCGATCAAATGACGAGGTCGACACTTGAGCTGCCACCCCATCTCCAAACTTCCACACCACACCAACCACAGCCCCATTCGCATTTATTAAAAACTTTTAATAAATGCGAGTGGGGTTGGCGTCCTCCTGCTGCTGCTGTTCAGTTCTCTTCCCCTCCGACTCTTTAATGCCTTAAACCCAGTAGGGTGGGCTGGGTCGGGGTGGGTTGTATAACACCACACTAACGAGAGGGCGTTTCGTCCCGTGCGTAAGATTTAGCTTGCAACAAGCCCAATGCACAACGGATATTCGGTGAAATCGGTTTTCGAGCCTGGAACACTCCGGCCCCAAGGCCGGGACCTTACCACTCGGCCACCGCGGCCTCTTAGCATTGTGGTAAATGTCGATAGATTATGAGACCCCTCCAGGATCTCGAGGAACAAGGCGATCGTCTCTAGCGCCTGTGCAAAAACCGCTATTGGCAAAATATTCTAGACACACTAATAATTTAGGCAAAGACAATTCCAATCTTCTGTGACTAAAACTGACCGATTTTTTTAATGCCCACGCCGACCCTGCTTACCCAAAGGGCCTGTCACGAGTCGGCAGGAAGAAAAATTTATTACGGATATTAAATTAATACAATACAATATAATAAAAGTATACAATATAATTATAATACAAAAAAATTAGAGGTAATACAATGCAAAACAATATAAGTAAAATAATACAATAAAAGTAATAGAATACATAATACAAATTTGAATATAAATGTAATAAATACAAACAGCATACATAATAAGTAATTACAAACATAAATAATAAATAAATATAAATAAGCGTAATAAATAAATAATCACAAAAAATGAAAAATTAATAAATCTAATAAATATTTAATAAAATGTAAAAAAAAACCCGAAATCTGAGATACAATACAAGAAAAGAGAGACAGGAAAAAAAATCTAAAATAAAGAATTTTGAAAAAGAAAAGAAACAACAACAAAAAAATTTTATAACACAATTTAGGATAAAAAAAATGATAACCCCCCCCCGAATTCTGTAACATAATTTAGAAGAGAAAAAAGAAAGAAAGACATATATGCCCATGATACACTTGTGAAAGTTTATCTATTGGGAAACTGATCGATTTATGAAGATTTGAATATGACTATTTTAGACGAATTTACATCGTTTCTATGGCCACCTCGAGGAAGATCCTACAATCCACGAGCAGCTCTTGCTCGAGGCGGTCGTTATTTATCTTAAAAATTATGAAATTCAAAGCTTCATATCTCGGACTGTTTCAGTCGCAGTGGAGTGGAACATTTTTGTTTCAAATGCTAGCGCCTCAAGAATATTTCACTAAATGTTGGAAAGGGGGATTGTATTAAAATATGCATTTCTAATTATTTTAGCAGTGCAAAACTGAAGCAACATCTAAGCATATTTAAATCAATACTTTAAAAAAAAAATCGATTTTGAAAGCGTTAAAAACCGTTTTAGGTAGATTCTTTATAGAAAGTCTACCTATTGCAATGGTTCTCATGACACGACTTTCGGAAAATTTCTGCAGATCTTCATCGATCATGACCCCTAGAACCCAAAACCACCCTCCGTTAAAAAGTTTATATATATATATATATATGTATAACGCTTTTTCCCATGTTATCTTGTAAACACGATAACTGGAGTAATTTTGATTTAATTTTAACCAGCCTGGGATATGTTGTCAGGATAGTAAAAATCTCGGTCGAGTTCGTATATGGGATATCCAGATCAAAGGGGATGGAAATGGTGGTGGGGTGGTGGAAATTTTCATTTCTCTATAAATCCTTTACAATTGAAAATCGGAAGAAAATTCAAATTAGGCGAATTATCGCCTTATCATAACAAACAATGTTTGTATTTACACTTTTTTCGATAGCTACAAATGCTAAGAAGTTATGAGCTGAAAAGTGATTTTCCCACCCTTCCCCTCCTTTCCCCCTAACTTAAAGTACGTTTTAACCTATGCATGTTACCCCTTGTTGGAAAGCTCTCTTCATTTGCAGTCTCTTTCACCTGCTTTCATTCTTGCAGCTCTAATACTTATGAGAATAGAAGGCAAATGTTCTTTTCCGTATTAGTATTAGTAGAGACGTATACATATAACTCTTTTGCCTATGTTATTTTGTGAACACGATAACTAGAGTAATTTTGATTAGATTTTAACCGGCGAGGGATATGTTGCAAGGTCGGTGAAAATATTGGCCGAGTTTGTGGATGGGCAAACCAGCTAAAAGGGGTTGGAAATGGTGGGGGGACAGAAAATTTCATTTTCCCATAATTCCTTTACGATTGAAGATAGAATGATAACTAAAAATATTCGAATTATTGCCTCTTCATAATAAACAACTTATGTATTGAAACTTTTTTGATAGCTACAATTTTTCAGAAATTATGAGCTAAAATGGCATTTTCATTCTCCTCCCCCATTTTATCATTTCCCCATAGCTCTGTTTCGATTAAAGATAGAAAAAAATTCAATTAGGCGAATTATCACTTTATCATAACGAACAACTTTTATATTAAAAGTTTTTGTCAGCTAAAATTGCTTAGAAGTTATGAGCTGAAAAGCGCTATTCAATCCCCCTCCCAATTTATCATTTCCCCATTACTCTGCTAAGATTGAAGATAGAAAGAGACTTTCAATTAGGGGAATTATCACCTTATCATAACAAACTAATTCTATATTGAAAGTTTTTTGACAGCAAGAATTACTTAGAATTTATGAGCTCCCATCAGCCGCATTTACTCCCACTTTTTAAACGGTAAACAAACTGATATACCTGGCTTTTCTCCGGATTAAAATACTTTCATGTCTAATATTTCTAATGTGAAAACTACTATTGTATAAAAATTATAATACATAATTTTTTTCTTATCTGAAATGTTTTTAATTAAAATGGGAATATCAATTGAAACAAACGAGTTTTAAAAACAGCCTATTTCTCCATAAATTATTTGTTGTTATATAGCTACTTAAAATTTTGTTAACAATTACTAAAGTAAAAGAAAGGTGTCAATGAATATGTTGAAATAATTAAATTAACTAGTTAATTATTCATCAATTTAAAAAATGAAAATCAATCAATCATTAGTTTGAAAGTTGTAGGAGAGTTCATTTTATTGCAGCATTTTCAATACGATAAAACTTTCTTTTTAAAATCCAGTTTAATGAAAACGTAAAAGAAAAAAATCTTGGAACACAAGAAAAGCTAGTAATGTATTTCACTGTTTTACTTCTGAGATGCTGGCTTCTAATCGTTTCTTCTCTCGGAAAGAAAATAAACTAAAAGGTCTGCATAGAACTCAAGTTTTTATTAATTGTTTTGACAGAATTTTAAGAATGGCTTGATTATGGCGTTTTTGTATTTTTCGCCATGATGATGGAAATAGCACTTATCATCCTTCTTGCTATTTAGTTGTGACAACGTGTTTTTGAATTCGTCAAACAAATGTTCGCATACAAAATAAAACGAAGCTATTTGTCCTTTATGGCAAATAAAAATAATACTTGCCTCATCTTGATATAAATTAACAATGAAAGTCAACCTGTTGTCTCCTTTGAACGTCGCCTTCATTTAAGATATCTCAAAAACGTATTTATAGGTCGGAAAATGAAGCACAGCATATTTCAGAATTTAATTCAATCCTGTAAATCGTAAGATTTAAAACTTTTTTGCACTTAAAAAATGACAGTTGAAATTAGCATCTCTGCATTTATAGATAAGCAGAAAGGTGTTTCAATCAAATTTTAAGTCAGTGTGGACTGCCTCATTGCTTTAGAGAGGTTTTCACCAGGTGAATTTTGCATTGAAACATTTTATTAAAAAAAATCAAATTATCATTTGTATTGCTTGAAATGAAATTCATCAGTCGTTACAACTGACGCTAAACCATCGGCTCCATTTGAACATATCTTCGAAATGATTTTTTTTCAATACATCTTCAAATTTTTCTTTCTTTTTCTTTTCTTTTAATTAATCATTCAGTAAAAATTTTACATTTCAATATTTTACCGAGAAAGAAAAAACTTTGTATGTATTGGAATGGTAAAGAATAGAAGTTAATTAAAATAATTAACGAACTGAACAACTATCACTCAAATCTTTTCTAGAAAATAGGAATTATAAATCAATTCCGCTTCTGAAAGTACAATTTAAATCATAAAAGTGAAGAATTACAATTAGAAGACAATACGAGTACTAACAAAGTAGAACTCGTATTATCTTGAGTAACCAATTTATTAGCACTCGTAGTACTAATAAATTGGTGTTAAAGATTGGAATTACTGGAATAGACAGTACTGCATAACCATTTAGAATTTATACTGAAAAAAATGGTTTTAAAGTTCTTTAGTATTTTTTTGAAGAGACAGTAAAATAAATGGTTTTAAAAGAAAAAAAAATCCGTATACTGAGTAACAAACATATACAGAACTAAAATGAAATTATAAAGATGCAAAGATAGTTGATTTGATTAATTTCTCTTTTGAAACAGGAGGGAACTTGTTATTCTGAAATATGATAAGAAAACAACATCGCCTCTAAAGAAAAAAAATCCCTTTCCACATGATCCATATCACACAGCAGATTTTGCTTGAGCCAGACCCGAGTGCTCGGTATATTTTTGATGTCAACTATGGACCTTCCGGTCCTGAAATCGAGGCCCTGCCACAGAACCACAATAATCCAGCATCCTTCCCATAGATTAATTCAAAGATTCCGAATTACTGCATCATCGAATCTTTTGTTTTAAATCAATTAAAATTCTACTTCTCTATGTTTCATTGAGCAGAGAATTTCCCGTATTTCATTCCATTAACGAATAAAGCTTAATTAAATGGGACAGTTTTCGTCGCGATTAAAATTCCTACGTGTAATGGGCTTAGCCGAAGGGGCGAAGTAAAACTAGTTAAATAAAAACTAACGCTTTCACTTCTTTAAATAAGTAAATGGTGTCGGCGAAAGCTGGTTTTTTTTCCGGGGGCGGGGGTTAAAAATACCTCTCAAGAAATCATTCCTTGTTTCGCGTAGCACGGAGCTACATAACACGGTAATGCTTAGAAACTTGAAGTGTTATATGAAGGTTATCTGTAATTTCATTGTAATTATATGTTATAGAATTAAAGTATTTAATTAAAATGATGGATGTGTGAAAATTTAATCAGAAGAGTTTAATTTTTTCTGTGAGACTTAGTAATAAATTGATAACAATTTAAATACTGTAGACTCCGCTTAATGTGATCACTTCGGGACTTAAGGATTTTGATAACATTAACCGATTGATAACAATAACCGAATTGGGTAAAATCAGCTACGTTTTTATCACATCAATGGAAAAGAAACAAAATGAAAAAGAAAACACTTACCTCAGGGCTATCTATAATTTATTTCAAAAATAAAAATTTCAAAAATTCATTAATTGTTGCTTGACTACAATTATTCCTTAACAGTTCATTTATATTGTTCGTACTCGTATTGTTTATTCAAAATTTGTTGAACGATGCTGCACGCCGCATTTCAAAATATCAAGGACTTGCCTCATTTCGGCGTTCGTTGGAGGTTTTTTTTCAGCACATTCGTCCCCGTCGGAATCATCAACTTTTAGGCTACGAACACACGGGTCGGCTACGAAGAATTCGGCTGACAGCTGAAAACGTGTCTGTGGTGTTCACACGGGGCGTTTGGCGAATCGTCGCTGTAAGGTGGCGCTGCATATTCGGCTTTCCTTGAAAAAAAACCCGTCCCCTCATATTATCGCAGATACAAATTTTAGCAAAAGCATTTCTTCACAATACGCCTGTTAAAGATATTCATAAGAAAATAAAATATGAATATGCCTTTATAATAAAACAGTTTAATTAAGCTTTTATTATCAAATAAAATGTATTAGAATTATCCTTCTAAATAAAATATTACATTAAAATTACAATTCAATAATATTTTCGAAAGTTATCTCGAAAAGGGGAAAAAATTAACTTGATATTACATTTTCATCCTATACAAATACAGACACATTCGCTTTAATTATTTGTAAAAAATCATAATATCAGCATAACAAAATATAATTAATCGAAAAAGAAACAAAAAAAATGTTTTAAATCATCTAAAATCTTATAAGTTTTTATTTAACTTTAAAGAACAGAATCGGTGCTTGGAGCTGCCATCCGGTTAGAGCGAAAACGCTTTCGTACAAAAACACGTGTGAACACTGTCACTCGTTACTATGGGACCATGCGACGATTTGCCGGCGAAACCGGGGCTGCTTCATTGGGGAAGGATGATACGCCGACGAGAACCGGTTACACCACTTTGCCGCGCCAGTGTGAACAGCGCCATTAAAGAACACGGGATCACATATCGCGCCAAGGCTGCAACTTTCGGCGGAAACGCTTCGTGTGTTCGTGCCCTTATTGCTTGGAAAATTTCCACGTCTGTTAGTGTGGCAGCTACTGGAATGTCCTCGTCAATGGACATCCATTCTTTATACTTTTTTTGCAATTACCGACGGTCACGTCTCTGCCCACTAAATAGACGACCTTCAAGGAGAGGTCATGAAAAATAATCCCCGAAATTGTTGGGATGTGTGGGGGAAAAGTAGTCCCCGTATATTTCCTTACAAGTCGAGTGAGAAATTCTACGAACGTCAATCGCTAACGCTTCTTGAAAATGAGGGATCGCTCAATTCCCTGTTTCAAAACTGGCAACATTAAACAATGTAGTGATCACACTAAATGAATAATTTTATGTGCATTTGAATACGTTGGTAAGGGGCCAGAGGTTTTTGATAAGATAAAGATAATGATATCGTTACCCAGAGAGCAATTTTAGTTTGCAGCAAATTTGCAGCAGACTTGCACTGCAAATCTGCAAGCTTACAGCAATTTTGACACGAAAGAGGGCAAGTGTGAAACAAGTTTGCAACAAGTTAACGCAAGCTTCGAAGTCACCATGGGACAAACTTGTAGCAAGCTTGCATTGCAAACTTATTGCAAATTATAGCAAAAACAGAGTACGAACACAACCCAGGATAGAACTCGCTATCTACGGTTCCGAAGCAAACACGCTAACCGTTCGGCCAGTTAAACTTCGCGAGGAGACGATAGATTTCGCTAATACATCGTTCGATTCGATTCGTATATGATTTATTTTAAACTATCTTCTTGATTTCATTAATTTTTTGAGTTGATAATATGATTTGAAGCCAAAGAGAGAGAGAGAGCGATTTTCGCTAATAACTACGTTTTGCTAGTAGAATAAATTATGAAATTAGAGTTCAAAAGTAATTACTTTAAAATGGGACAAAATGTATAAGTTATTATTTTTCAACACACATTGACTGTTTTTTCGATTTAATTTTCTTTATAAATGTTAAAATTTCAACATTAAGAAAAAGGCGATATAGTTTTCTTTAAAGTAAAAACTTTTAGTAAAAAGATGGAAAATGTTTCAATTTTTTTTTATAGAAAAGGTAGTTTTTTTACAAATTATCATTGATTTACTGAATTAATAAAAAGAAGGACGGTCTAGGAGATGCTATTAAAAGTCGGATGGTTTTTTTTAAAAACAGAGACAAAGATAATTATCTCTTTGTGCTATCTTTGCATCAAGCTTGTTTTGCAAATTTGCATTGCAAAGGAGGTGGCGCTATTTGTCACGTTGAACTTGCAGCAGGCTTGCAATGCAAAGAAGGAGGCGCTAGTTGTCACGGCGAATTTGCTACAAGTTCGCTTCAAGTTTGAAGCGTCAAATTTGCTATGACAAGGTAATATCAAGTCAAAATCAAACTTGCTGCAAACTTACATGCTATCTGGGTAACTGCGATCACATTAAACGGAGTCTACTGCACAGATAACAGAATGGCAAGAAATAAATTTCCAAAGAGGCAAAAGGTTTATGTTTGGTTAAACGACCTTGAAAAATATTTAAAATAATATACATTAATGGCTTAAAATTCAATATAAAATAATTATTATAATAAATATAAAAAATATTGGAAATTAAAAATTAAAATAATTATTGGAATTTTTCTTCCCGCCGACTCGTCATATGCTTTACACCCTTTGGGTAAGCAGGGTCGGCGTGGGCAATAAAAAAATAAAATGTTCGTCATCTTAACAAGCGCAGAATGCGTTTCAAACTAAACATGCACTAACTGAATAAGTTCTATTTGAGTTTTTATTTTTTAAAGCGCAGTGTAAACAAGCAGGATTTGGTGGGAACTGAAAATCCATTCTCGCCAAGACCGAGGTTGTGTGACCTCTTTACAAAATAAGGACGAAAACCTTTATTATTTCTCTTTTGTCTGTAATTTTGTTCGATACTTAGTGGCCATTAAAAACTCTCGATAACAGTATTTTTGCAACGGGAAGAAGAAAAGAGCAAGTTAGTTTTCGTAAATTTTGTGGAATTTTACACAATTTTAATTTTTTTTTTCATTTTGCATTAAGCAACTAAATAGGAATGCTACGTTTAGTAGGGCCCTGAAACCTATATTTTTCAGGCTGGAGTTTTTAAATAATTTTCCATTTGATTTCAGGAAATGTGATATTAGTGCATGAAATATTATTGAAAAAATGGGACTCCTGCATTATTGGGCTAAACATCTGAAACATGAGTCTCATGAGCGTTTCCAGGGAGTCATATTATTTGATGCAGATGTATCGTTATGAAATTTTCTTCTTACAACATGTGGCATAGCGCGGGTAAGAGCTCCCGGGTCATAATACAATGTTCTCGCTCCCTCCGTGTCATTATCAGTCTACATCAGTGTATCAGTGTCATCATCAGTGCTCGTGTAAACGACACCCGATACATGATATTTATTCGCTCCTTCATCATATTTCACTTTAAGAAGCGACATAACGCATTTTTTTACCCCAGTCGTCATCGGTGCCTTACAAGCATAAATAGCGCCAAGGATATGGCATTATTTTTACACAACTTCATCACATTTTAATTTAAAAATGGCGCAAATGCAGTAATGTTTTGATTTTATTGCGCCCTCTAAAACTGGATCCCGGAACATCTACAAACCCTTTCCCCCCGATTGCTACACCACTAGTTAAAGTATTAATGATAATAGCATAAACCTAGTTTTCTTAATTGAAATTTAAAAAAAAATCCTGTTGGCAAAATGGCTTGAAAATGTAGATTCATTTTTTTCTCTTATACACGAAGGACCTTCTATCGAATTGAGTCTCGAAATCGAGGCTCTACCACGAGGCAACAGCACCCACGGCGAGTTAAGAACAAAAAATTTAAATATATATATATATATATACATACCAATGGAGTTATCGAATCGATCTACGATGGGGATAGCAACTATGAAAAATCTTTTAATACAAAATTTGATCATTGTCACAAGGCAATTATTTGCCTAATTCGAGTAATCTTTCTATCCTTATATCTGAATAATGATAATTAATAGGGAAATGAAATTTTCACCCTTTTTCCTTCCCTTTTGCGCTGGATGACCATTCTGTGAACTCGCACAAGTCTTTTACTCTTCACACAACATATTCCTCGACCATTCAAATCAAATCCACAGAACCTCTGACCACCAATGCTTCAAGCCCATATTGAAGCAGTATAGAGCTGCTTTCAAGAAAGTAATTCCTCCATCTCAGCTTTTAGCCCTTCCTAAAAATGCCGAACCGCAGGACACATTAATATTACAAACGAAACCGAATTCCGAACAACTTTATCCATTTCTGGAACTAGAACAAACCAACAGCTCCAATTCAGTCGTTGCACCAGACTTTCTGCCTGTCACAAAAAAAAGAGCTTTCAGCCGTAATCAGATTCATTTCTAGAGACGAGGCACCGGGTTATGAAGGCATTGGCAATATCGCTAGCCAAGGAATTCACAAGAAATTTCTACAACTCTTACTGGCGATCTTTTCAAATTCTTGGCAATAACATAACATAACACCACTCCATGCCCCTGCAACTATAACCATATGGTTATTTAAGCAGTGACGTGGTCATGAAGTGGAAGAGAAATCACAACACCCGAAGGGGTGACCTCTCTTAAAACTTGACATTTCTCTATACCGCTGCCTAATTAAAAACTCATCAAGTCTACAAACATTTACAGGAGCAAAGGAAGGATTGCTATTGTGCTATACATTAAAAAAAATATTTTGGGAACATGGGAAAATAAAACCTTGAAAAACACAATATTACACAGTTATACATGAAATAGCTAGAAAATAATAAAAACAAAAATGCAATGGAAAGACTATACGAAGAAAAAATACATTAAAAAAAAACAGAAAATGAAAGGAAAAAGATGAAAAACAAATTAATACAGTAATAAAAGTAACATAAAAATGTACACAAGAACAGAGAGATGGGCCGCACAGTATTTTAAAAAGTTTGATTTTGAAGAGGAGTTGGCTGATGGAACTCTATTTGAAGGAGAAACACGGAGGATCTTGGAAGAAAGTCCTGAAAGAACGACAAAACTGTTCTGAGTTCATTAGGGGATGATGGGCTGAAGAGGAGGCGAAGTTGAATGTCGAGCTGGTGAAACGGGACTTTCCATCTCCAAAGGAAAAGGTGGGGTGATGAAGACGCATGAAGGAAAGTTGAAGTTTGGTTGGAATTAATTTCCCTCATCGCTGGAGGAAGAGGTTGTTCGGTTGCTGAAGTTGCTAATTAATAAAATGTTGGCCAAGAATGTGGGAATGGGACGAAAGCATTGGACTCAACTGAGAAGACTATTGAAGGAACGGGAAAAAAACAATTAATTGGGATCTGGACGGAAAAGACTGGTTTCTCTTTGGAGAAAGTGGAGCAAATTATGTATCTTCCTTCTTGACGTTGAATTGTTGGCTACTCTTCGGAACCATATTGGCTGATGTTGTTGGCTGGGTGGTGCCATTGGCAATAGGCAAATACCCAGACCCATTTAAATATCATTTTTTTGCAAAAACCAGAAAAGGATATCAAAGAAATTTCTGCACACTGACCCATAGCCTTTACCTACTGTAGCCAAAGTCCTTGAAACGCTTATGACACAGCGCCTGGAGCATCACCTAGAAACCAATAAGATAAGCCCACTTCAATACGGTTTTCGTGAGGGAAAGTCTGAAGAAAACGCGCTACAAAACCTTCTTGGAAAAAATCGATAAAAGACAGCAAGAGAAGAATCTTATAATAGTCTTATGAATAAATATAAAGGGGACGTTTCATATCATTCAGTAGAACACAATCCGGAAATATCTAATCGAAAACATTTAACCCAGAAATATATACAAAATATTTAATAACTTCTTGCAACGAAGAAAAATATTTATTCATACAAATCATGGCATTGCAATCAGACACCAAAACAAGGTCTGTACACAGGGCTTCTGCAGTGGTCCAGTACTTTGAATTCTGGTTGCAAATGATATCCTCCAACAGAAGTGGTCGCCGAGTACCTCTATACAAGCCTACTCTGATGAATTTACAATTGTTATACAGTTAAAAACTGAAGCGCAACTAGAGAAAGACCCACTCTGATATTTCCAAATTCATCGTCTGGACGACAAAGAATAAACTTGCCGACTCTGCAAAGGAAACCCAATATTTTCTGTTCAGTTGACTAGTATCCACTACGAGAATATACTGGAGCACAATAAGAATTAAAAGAGTAAAATCCATAAAATACCTGGACATGCACATTAATGAAAAACTCAATTGGAACGCCTGTCTATATCATCATTCCAACAGGGCAGTCAGATAGCTCCAAAATCTTCAAAGAATCGCGGCATTGTCCTGGGGTATATCCTTCAAATACAGAAATTTTTTTAACAAAACTTTTATTGAGAGAATGCTGGCACATGGTTCTGCTTATTGGTGACTGAATCCTCCATCTAGATTGGTAAAGAAACTCTCAGCCATTCAATGTGTCTTCCTCTTTGCCATCTGAGGAGCTTATTAAACGATATTTTGTAAAACATTTAATCAATAGAAAAAACACATAAACTCTTCAGTAAATCTATAATAGTTGAATTAAGAATTAAAAATAAGAGGAGTGAAATAAAAATAAAAGGAAAAGTTATTTTGTTCCACTCCGAAAGCTTCTTTCTTTTGAAATTCTGAAGTGAATTCTTTTACACTGTCTCTTTGCATTTTCGAACAGTAACTTCCATCATATAAGTATCCCATCTGCCCTGGTATCGATCATCCAGTCTTTATGTCCTGGTGAAATCGTCCACCATCGTCATATCAACACTGAGATCTGTAGTAGGCAAATCTTTTCTTATGCAATGCATATTTTGTCTGCTATTCCGTGGATACAAGAAGCGAATATATTTTGTTTGGCCGCCTCCTTGCTCACCAAGGAGAAAGTAAACATTTTTTTTAAGTCCACACAAATCATCCATTGATGCTATTGAAATTTCTCCTTGACCAAAGTTATGGTGTCATATCCTTCTTTCATTCATCACACTATTTCCTGTGTGAAAAGAGTTGCTAGTATTCTTTTTCTTTCTTTATGCGTGATTCATCTGTTCGAGGAATAAATGGTTCTTTAAAGTTTTAGATGTTTCATATTTTAGATTTACTAAATTTTAGAAGTAGAGCTGATTGAGAAAAGCTGCTTTCACATTTAAAGATACCACCAGCATACCAAATGTAGTCAAAATCAGTTAAATAATCCCTAGCAATTGACCAAAATTTTTTTTCTTGTTGGCCTGCGTAATTTTTTTAAGCTCTTCCCATGCACAACTGTATGTCTTGATAACTTAATATAACTGTATAATCTTGATCGTATAAGTTACCTACGGTCTTTATTCATATCAATTTTTTTCGCCTTTGAAATTATTCCATATGATGTTTTTATAAAAAGGATATGTTTAAGAGATATTCGACAAAAACCGATGAAAAATCACAGTCGTCTCAACTTTTTGAGAAATTCGTGATTTTTTGATAACCTGTAGCTTAATCACTTTTTGAGCTGCAGAGCTAATTTCGGGCTCAAACAGTAGCGAATTCACTTTCGTTTAAATTTGTATTTCTGTGATACAGGATATATTTTGAAAACACATAAAAAAGATAAAACATTTTTTATGTTTTTCTGACACTTGGTGGAGTGCGGTTGTGGTCTAGTTCGAAATCTTTAATTTTTGTTAACACCCAAAAAAAATCAGAAGTTTCTGACCTTACCATGCGATTTTACTGAACTATTGGCCATTTCATGTATTAAATTTCTTGCTGTTATAACACAACGTCACATAGAGGAGATTTTTAGCCTTTTTTAGAGATTACTTTAGCTTCTCTGGTTCAGCACATGATTACGGATGCTGCGAAATTCTATGTAGCGAGTCCTCCAGTAGGGGGCAGATCGAAGAGCTTTTAAGGAAGGTCTAAACGGGGGGGAGCAGATTGGATCAGTCAGTCCGGGAGCTGTAGAGAGGAAGAAGGGAGACGGCTGTTAGGGCCGTAGCACACTAGCTTATATTTCGTCACCAAGGGAGAGCAAAACCGCTTCTAGGGCGTTTGAACCGGTTTTATTAGCCCGCAAAGCGAAGATCGGAGCTTTCCAGAAGAACGAAAAACATCTATCCAAATTCATGGGCGTGAATAACTGAACCAATCAGGTTCGACTCGCCAGTGACGTCACTGAAAATTTAGGCGCGATTTCCGGGCTACACAGAAGTCTTTTCATACCGTGTTCACGCCATCACCATGGATGCTAGAAAGTATATTTGGTACAGTGAAATAAGGTAGATGCTCCAGTTTTTGCCACATTAAGAGAAAATTAGAATTTGAATTTTCACAGTGGATGACTGGCTCAAGTTTTTTATGTCGTACTGACACTATTCTTTAGTAACTTTTATTGCCTGTTAATTAATAAAATTCTTTCTCTGGAAAAATAGTATATTTTGAGTTATGAATTTTTAAATAATATATCTTAATTTGTACCAGTTTTGGCCACATAATTATCATAATATATAACAGCAGGGCCGGCCGGAGGGCGGTGCGAACGGTACGACCGCACTAGGCACCGCGCTTTCTAAAGGCCCCTCGCAGCTGACAGATTTTTGCAAATAAAAAAATGCCTTCTAATTTTTTATTTTAATCCGAATATATGTACATTTGGATATAATCACGCGATATGTGCACATTTCACGTCTATCAATCAAAGGCAAGCCGTGGAGTAACTAGGGTAGGGCAGGCAGAGCACTTGCCCTGGGCGCAATTACCAGGGGGCGCAAAATTAAGGAATGAATTAGTTGTATTTAAGAAAAAGTTCGTTCTTTTTAAGCTTTTTCCCCCAAAATTCTTAAAAATTAAAATAGTTTCAACTATATCCTAATGGATATAGTACCACACTTTGGATATAGTAAGAAAGACTAGTCTTCCTTACAACCCGGAAACCAGCTCGAGCTGCGACAAAATTACGAATAGTATTATGTTACAGAGATTTGAAGTCTAAAAACCTCATCAGTGACTGAAAGGGAAAACTCGTTTCAAAGGGATGTCCGTTTAAAATATTTGCGTCCTGGGGAGTGGGAGATAGGGGAAGATAATTTAAAATAGATTAGTCCCATGGGGTTCTCGTGGTTTCTCACGGTATGTCTAATTCATACTGATCGAAAATCATCTTTTTCGGAAATTCGTGACAAATAATTAGCAAAAAATATTTACTAGTATTCCAAAGTATCATTCCTACTTTAAATAAGCAGAGAGTGAAGCACGGGAAAAAATATCTTTTTTTTTCGCGTTGTGTAAAAGGAGTCTAGCGGCTTTCAAAGATGAAAGTTCACTTTCTTTTTCCGCTATCTTTCCACTGTTTTTAATCATGAATATTTGCATATACTATCACAATTTGTATGCTGAAAATACGATAGTGGTTTATTTTAAATTTTATTACGCAAAAGGCAGATGCAGTTGTTTTTCCAAAAGCACACATTAGGCTATAAGGCTAATAAATACAGAAAGTGAAAGAGAGAAAAGATCGCATAAAATTTTGCAATTAGTAAAATTTGTCAGACCGTATGGACACTGAAATTAAGATAAATGAAAGCAATTTCTCAAATGATTATCGAGAACAAATACATAATGAATAGAAGTTCAGTTTCTGCCGAAATATGGAGCGTTTTGTTTCCTCACTTAGATTTTTATCACCAATGAATTTTACTGTCAACAAATTTGCTTTTAATGTCAAACCATTAAAATATCAATACTTAACCTAAAATAATTACTTAAATATGGCAGTCACTTCTTTGTTTGTCTTTTAGTACATGTACAAGCATTTTAGAAGGAAAGTATTGTATGTGTTTTTATATGAGATCTCTTGAGAAAGTGGGAGATTTGATGCCTTGATGTTCAGAGATTTGACAATTTCGGAGATTTGATGCCTTGCAACAAAATCATAAATTGACATTGAAAAGAATGTCTTTTAATTGATTTACATAGAAATTGCAAGATTTTTCTAAAATTATTTTCATTTAAAATGAGAAAGAATTTTTTTAAAGAAGTAAGATTTTAAATATAAATTGTAAAGTATATATATGTCAAACGTTCTACTACATTTACAGCAAATTTTTTCAAATAAAATAAAAGTAACAAAGCTTCTTCCTTGTTTGAAGGCTATTTTCATGATAATAATTAATTCTCAAATGATACAAGCCCATTCATGAAGTTCTTTTGAATATGATGTCAATAGCGTATATCTTTACATTTATTTCAATAAAAAGAATGCAAAAAGAAACATTTTGCAAATTCTTTCCAAATTCAAATTTTATACAAATCATTTCAATTTTAGTTCTTCAATTTTTCATTCATATCTCGAGTTTAAGCTATCAACTCGATAAAGTTTGGAATGATGTCTTCGTCTATGAAACCTTCCGAATCTGAAAAAATTGAAATTATTTTATTACTTCTTATTTTAGTCTAGTATATTACTTCAGTTCTTTTTTACAATTTAATTTTAAACGTACATGAAATTCCTTATGTCTATTTTTGTTAATTTCAGTTTTACACTGATTAAAGTGATTGAATCTAAATTTATAAAATTTCCCTTTGCTGCAAATAATCTATAGATTTATATCGTACTTTAACCTTATTTTTGAACGGTAAGATTTAGTTACTTTTAAATACATTCAAACATGAAATGATTATTTGTTATTTAATTGTATGATATGAGTTTGCTGGGATCTAAGAATCAAACACGAGGCTAAAGAACAACATTACTATGATTATTTCAAAATTGAAAAAAAAACCATGCTGAAACCTCTTTATATAGTGGGGGAAGATAACTAGAATGAAAAACATTTGCAGACTGTTTTCACGAAAACGAATACTCATTCCTGTATTTCAAAAAACCATTAGGGAGTATGATATTGGACATCTCAAATTTGAAAGATAGGTTCAGTTTACTTTTAAGAGCAGTTCTTGACAAAATTAACCGTTTTGAAATAATAAATTTTAGGGAAAAAATTAGGATCGCCTTTCAAAAGTTAAAGAGGGGAGAGGACGCAATTTTGGTATTTGCCCCGGGCGCCATTTAATGTAGGTACGCCACTGAAGGCAAGGTTGGGGACTTGGAATTTCACTACCTAGCCAAAATAGAGTAATAAAAGTAAAAACAATGTGCTTCATTATGCTTGCGTTGTAACGGATGATAGTACATCGTACGTTTGGTGGAAAAAAATAAAATATTCGTATTTAAAAGGAAGACAAATGTTTAATATAATATATTTAAATGAAAAAAGCTAAATATTTCACAATTTTATTAGATTGCACTCCAGAGCCAGCAAGAACAAATATCTGTTATTTTAAGATATGTTGAAAGTGATGCGAATATATAAGAATGATTTATTTGTTTTTTAACTTCAAAAGACTCAACAGGAAAAGGGTTATCAGTCAAAATTGAAAGCCTATCAGAAAAATAGGAATTATATTTGGGGAACTATATAGACAGTGGTGCTATAACTAAGATTACCATACCTCCGATTTCAAGCTCACGTCCGGACTAATGTCCAGATCTTCAAAATGTTTGATTTATGCCAGTGGAGTCGACGAGAGAAAATTTGTGTAATAGGAGAGCGTTATCACAAAGCGCCAACGTCATTCCGCCAATGAAAGAAAATTCATTGTTTACATCCATTGTTAATGAAAGTGGACCTGCACCAGTTCAAACTGAAAAATTAAAGTTTTTTTTAATTCCTTTTTTTCATTACTAAAATTTTGAATTAGCAAAATTAATAAAATTGTTATTCTTTGTATTTTGAAGTCTTAAATTTTTTTCACTTCCACAAACCTGTGCTAATGTTATGAAAAGGGGTCGTTCAGGCAGCTTTAGAATTTTATACTGTATCCCCTACGTGTCTGGATTTTAACGAAACAAATTATGGTATTTCTAACTATAACAGATCTAACTATGAGAGGATTTATATTAGGTTTGCAAAGCCCTTATCTTGGAAAGAATTCAACCACATATATACTTTGCAGAAGTCTGAATTTGAATTTTGTTCTGCATTCAAAACCTTCTTCCGGTATATTCATTTTTTATGACTTATTGAGACACATAGAATATTTTCAAGTCTTGTAATGTGCTGAGATATATTAAAAAATCCTCGTATATATTACCCAATACCGCTGTCAGAAACGACTGGGAATGTTGCTCAAAAGTGTGAAATGTGTGAGATCACATTCAAGTATCAAAATTTTCTATAGCTTCAACTTTTCGAATATATTATTGATATGGAAAAGAAATCATAAATCAATAAATCGAAAATAAAATTCAGAATTTTATTAACTTTAGTTATTTAGTATGGCATACTAAATGAAGTAAATATTATGAGCCAGATATTTTCCAATTTAATATTTTAGGTAGATTCCTTATAGGAACTCTACCTATTGTAATGGTTCTCATGACACGACTTTCGGAAAATTTCTGCAGATCTATCAGATTATGACCCTAGAACCCAAAACCACATTCTTAAAAGTTTATATATATATATATATATATATATGTATAACGCTTTTCCCATGTTATCTTTGAACACGATAACTGGAGTAATTTTGATGAAATTTAACCAGCTTGGGATATGTTGTAAGGATACATGAAAATCTCGGTCGAGTTCGTAGATGGGCAATCCAGCCTGGGGCAAGTGGAAATGGTGGGGGTGGAAATTTTCATTTTCCCATAATTCCTTTACAAATGAAAATAGAAAAAGAATTCAAATTAGACAAATTGTTGCCTTATCATAATGAACAATTTTTGTATTTAAACTTTTCTATAGCCACAATTGCTTAGAAGTTATGAGCTCAAAAGTGATTTTCCCACCCCTCCTCCTCTCCTCTAACTTAAAGTACGTTTTAGCCTATGCATGATACCCTTGTTGGAAAGCTCTCGTCATTTGCAATCTCTTCCACCCGCTTTCATTCTGCAGCTCTAATCCTCATGAGAATAGAGGCGAAATGTTCTTTCCTTATTATTATTAGAGATGTATATACATAACGCTTTTGCCCATGTTATCTTGTGAACCGATAACTAGAATAATTTGATTAAATTTTAGCAGGCGAGGGATATGTCATAAGGTTGGTGAAAATAGTTGAGTGTGTAGATGGCGCAATCAGCTAAAAGGGTGGAAAGGTTTAGGACTGAATATCTCATTTTCCCATAATTTCTTTTGCGTTTGAAGATAGAATGAAAACTCAAAATAGGCAATTATTGCCTCTTCAAATAAACAATTTTTTGTATTAAAAACTTTTTGATAGCTACATATTTTAGAAGTTAGAGCTAAAATGCCATTTTCAATCCCTCCCCCATTTATCACTTCCCCATAGCTCTCTTACGACTAAAGATAGGAAAAATTCAGTTGCGAATTATCACCTTACCATAACGAACAACTTTTATATTAAATGTTTTTGTCAGCTAAACATTGATTGAAGTTCTGAGCTGAAAAGCGATATTCAATCCCCAATTCATCTTTTTCTCATAGCTACAGATTAGATAGATAGAAAAAAAAATTTCAATTAGGGGAATTTTCACCTTATCATAACAAACTACTCTGAGTAATGAAAATTTTGACAGCAAGATACTTAGAAGCTTATGAGCTGAAAAGTGATTTTACCCCTACTTAGAGAACGCTTTTAAATGCATGTGACACCTTTGTGAAAAGTTCCCATCAACCATTCACTTCCACTACTTTTTATAAGGTAAAAGGTGATATATCCTTTGCCTGGATTAAGTCGTTTCGACGTCTTAAAATTTTAATGTAAAACTACTATCGTATAAAAATTACAATAACAAATTCTTTTCTGATCTGAAACGTTTTTAATTAAAATGAGAATATCATTTGAAAACCAACTTTAAAAAACAGCCGTTTTCTCCATAAATTATTATTTGTTATAGGTACTTTAAATTGTTAACAATTACTAAAGTAAAAGAAAGGGTTCAATGAATATTTTGAAACAATTAAATTAACGAGTTAATTATTCATTAATTTAAAGAATGAAAATCAATCAATCATTACTTGGTCCTGATATAAATTGTTAATCGTCTACTTTTAAAATTTCATTTTAGCATTCGTCAAGAATTCTGTGAATGTATTCTGGCATTTATATATATTCGTATTATTCTTGTTTTTTGACAATAAAGAATATTGTTAAGAATTTTGTATAAAATTACTTTTGAAAAAATATTAAAATGAGAGAAACAAATTGTATGGAAATGAAATTTTCGTCACAGAAATGCAAGTTTTTAAAAATTTAATAAGGTGTAAAAATAGTTTCGTGAGATAATATTTTCCGAAGATATAGCGGAAAAACACCTTGCTTGATTTTTAATTAACTGAAATTTTAAGTAACTTTTAGGCTTTGAAAAGTTGAAGATGAACTTTCTCTTGTCTCAAATAAAAAGTGTGCAACGTCTAGTTGAAATCAGTTCACTGGTTTAGGAGGAGATGTGGAGAATACATACATAGACACAATAACTTTTATTTAAATTAAGATAATTATTACATAATTACAAGATTAAGATTGCTGGCATATACTATGAGCCATAAAAAAGGTTTTAGTGAAGATATCGTCACAATTAATTAAATATTTGATTTTATTTAAGTAAATAGATAATTTTAATTAATCAAACAGTTATTTTTAATAGTTAATTTGATAATTAAATATTTGACAGATTACTTTAATTTGATATTTAACTAAACATGGCTGCACCAAGATTTGTTTAATAAATTTAATATAAAACAGCCAAAAAAAGGTAGATATATAAGAGTTCCCTTTATCCTTTTTTCATATTGAAAAATATCTCATTAACTTTAAAATTGCTTTGGGGTTTTCTATCTGAGTATTTGCTTTTAATCGTCGATGAAGATTTAAATTTGCTGTTCAAAATGGCTGCATTGATATCCTATGCTTTAAACACACGTATTAAATTTGAAACTCACAATTTTTAATAATTTTTATTCTCTTGGGTGTTAAGAATTTAGTGATTATTATCTCTGTAACCAGGGAGTTCTCTAAATGAGCCCATTCTAGTAATGTTTAAATGTTTCATGTCATGTGATTTTTGCATATGACAAAGTAATGTTTGCACAAATATATGGTAACCTAGATTAAATAATTAATTTTTAAATTCAGAGCCTTTCTTCATTTATGTCAGGTGTCATTTTTTTGTTATTGTTTCAGATCGGCTGGGTTAATGTTATCTAGGGGATATTTGCGCTGCTGGGATGTTTATTTCTTTATGATTCCTACCTGTTTAATGATTATGTGATGGGATATAAAAAAAATTGAGCAATGTACTGACCAATAAATCTAGCATAATCTTTCGGAATGAAAAATGGAATGATAAAACTTTGAAATAGTAAAAAATTAAATGTCATGAAAGCAGAATCACAGCGTAAATATTGCAATGTGTGGAAACAACAAAGTCATTGGCTATATCTGTATTGATCAATATGTAATATTTCATGACTTTTGTAACATTAACGTAAAGGAATCTACCTTTGCCTTCAAGCTTGCCGAAAAGGGATTTTTTTTAATTACGTCGAGGACTATGTCGTATTGACCATTTCCCTTCATGCAGCCCAATATAAGCTAGCCTTTGAATAATAGTTGTCAGGAGGTAAAACATTTAGATTTGTGTTGACTAAAGTAGTACAAACTGTCAAGTGTCTAAAATTCATAATCTCTCCAGTGGAACACAGTGGACAGTCAGGATTTTTCTAAATTCTAATATAGTTATTCGTACTAATCCGTATTACTCAATTCTAATATAGATATACGTACACAAATTCACATTTAAAAGTCCTTTTAAAATTTTTTGATAAGTTTCGTGCATCGGGATTTATATTTTCTTTTAATAACTGCAAAGGAAATAGTGGAAGAGTTAGTTAAAAGTAACACCTGAATTAAAAATAAAAGAACTTGGTGAGAAAAAGTTAACAGATTTTATTTCAAGGAATTGATCAGCTATTTCATCCGTCAAAGTATATTTCCAAATTCATTATTTTCTAGTCATAATCTATAGTGACATTTTTTCTTTTAAGAAGAGATTGGAAATTTATCACGAATATAGAACATCATAGGAATTTTTATGTAATTAGGATGATTTTCACTAACTGTCTGAAAAACGTAGAGCCCTAAATTCGACTTTGCAAGACAAAATGAATTGCATTGATTTATTTAATGAAATTAAAATTTGTCGTTAAGTTTTGCATAACAGGGTCACAATATCGTATCTGCTGAAAAATCTTTCTCATGATTCAAAATAATAATTTTTTTTATTATTTGGAATCATTTTTATAAATTATCATTTTAATCACTTTCAAAATCGATCATAAATCACATAATTTAAATATTTATCATTTTCACGTATTCCTTAAGTCTTCCTATGCAATGAATAACAAAATGCAATAAATTATTTTGTTTCACGAAATTAGTTCCAAGGCCCCGCATATCAACTTTGCACCAGGCCCCGCTTTTAATCGGGCCGGCCCTGTATAACAAGCATTTTACTTAATATTAAGCAAAAATAAAGCATTTTCATTCAGTATGTATTTTATTACATTTTCCTTCTTTATAGCATGTTTTTCATTGCATATAAAATAACTGAATAACAAATTTCTTACTTTTTAATCAATTTGGTGTCAAAGTTTTACATTATTTGTTTGATATTTTTTCTTGTTTATATTTTATAAACATTCAGTAAATTTCTAGTTCTTAGCTATATTAAGCAAAAATTAAATTAAATAGTATGATTTTTGGAACAAATTAATGCACCTATTAGTTTGTATCTCTGGTTATTATACATAAATTAAGTCTTAAACGATATAAAATTTATTAAAAAAGAGGCTAGTACTGTCCCATAAAAGCATTTCCATAGATAACCAATCTTTTGTAAATGTTCAAGATATTATGATGAGTCTTCTAGAAGCTACATTTTCACAAAAAAAAAGTTTCAGTGACACAGAAATCTTTTGGTGTGTAATTTGCCAAGTTTAATATTCATTAATCTTGCATTATAAGTATGCATTGAAGCCATGAATAAACAAATATGATGCATTCTATGTTTTATGCTATTCAAAAATGTACTATATTTACACATTTTTTTTTCAATTTATTTTATTTACCCTTCAATGGTCCACTTTGTCACTTGTTACTTAAAAATAAATATTAAAACAAAATATAAATAATTAATAAATTTAGAGTGTACTATAAATCTTAATATGTAGAGAATATGTATGTAATTTTTTCCAAGCCAAAAACAAAAAAAACCAGTTCTTTGAGAATAAACATTCAAAATTTACAAAAGTGGTCCATTGTACCCTGGTCTCCCCTATACATAATGTATACCACACTTGCATAAAAATTTATTGTTTTTAAAGGGCTGAATTTACCTCTAAGGTCTCTGTGTCTCGAAGACTCAGATAGAATAACGCTGAGCACTGTAAATACAGGTAAGTGTGCTGAGATTTTAATCACGTTCTTTAACCCATTCGAGACGGCGCACTATTTTGGAGACCATCCCCAGAAGCCGAAAATATGTTTTGCTTTATATTGACTAATTTTAATGAAAAAACATGCTTGCAATAGAAATCAGTCACATCGAAACTCAGTTCGTACAAATAAGATGATTGAACACCATGTGTACAGGTGGCTCCTCAGAATAGTTTGACTTGAAAACGTTTATCCGCTTGTCGGTCGAACTTTCTTGTGTGGCGAAATACCCGGCCCCGGGTTGACCTCAAAAGGAATGTTTTTTTTTTTTTTACCGTCAACTGCCCATCTCTCAGTAAATTCACTAACTTTAGATTCAAGCTCTTCCATTTCACTTTCATTTTCATTATAATCTTCCGAATCAGTTTCCTCAAAAATCTCATCAAGTGTATCATCTAATAGTTCTGTATTCATATTCATGTCTTCCTCAACAGAAGGAGGACGTAAATAAATTGAAGCTAAAGAATATCATAAATAAATGAAACATTTAATTTATTACAATAATACATATGATATAATAAATGCATAAAAAAATACATTTGTAGCATAATTTGTTGTGCATCTTCTGAGAAAGGACTGAACTTAGAAAAGGAGGATGGTTGGTCACCTTAATTTTAGGGGCTAAATTGAAACCAATATCAATTTTATGTTTACATACTTCTAAGATAATTTTTATTTTAAACCAGTCTTAACCCGACTGCTGCTTTTTCCATACTGACTGATAACTGCAATTCAATATCATTGCACACACTGTGTGCTACCCGTCTTTTTGGTTCGGAAGTGCATTGCACGCACGGTGTGCAATCCGTCTCGAATGGGTTAATAAATACATTAACCGCTACGGACGAATTATCTAGTCTTCTTGGAATGTCTGTTGTTTTCTAGAATTTGAATTATACACCAGTTCGGATAAGTTAGTCATGCTAATAGATGTCGTCAAAATATGTTCCCTTTTTCCTGTTAGAGCGAACCCAGTTGTGTTGAAAAGGGGAAAGTTAATCACGTAATTGTGTTGAACTTTTTATTGCATATTTTGGCAAATCTTTGATATGTCCATAAGTAAGCGATAAAGAGAGAACAATCTTTATTTACACTCCCAATATTCCCCGCTAGGTTCGATTCGGACTTCAATTACCAGATAACGATTAAAAATAATTATCCTGATTAAAGATGGCAGTTGCTTCATTGTCAACAATGATTGGAATAAAAATTTGAGGCTAATAGAGATGAATGTTCAAAGTTTTATTTCTCTAATTTATTGCTTTTCATGGGGTCGCCCTTGATCGTTCAGACGTCGTCTCAGCAACAATTAGTTGAGAGCAAAACATATTAGTGTCCGTACCTAGTCTGGCTTTGCTGTCGTGTCGCCATTGCATTCACTGTGTACACATTCCGTTGTTGTTGTAGATAAAGAAACCGTAAAGGCAGAATCTTTGGCATATTCCAATAAAGAGAAGGTCCAAAGAGAAGTATCAGGAGACTCTCAGAACAATATGAACAGGGCTCAAAACCCGGATTCAATGCTTCAGAAGGTATGCGTTTAAAAATCTGGCGACTTCATATCTCCAGTCGGGTAGGAGTGAAATTTCGTTTGGTTGGAATGTCAGCATCTCATTTATCTGTAACTAGTTATTTCGGGAATAATATCTATTACAAACAACTGATTCTTGTGACATATTTCTCAGCAAAGGGAAAAACGATGACAAAGAAATATTGCTTTTGAAATCAAAAAGCTGACTTTCAATAGGTGATGTTCACATTTAAGTATAACATAAAATTCATCAACACTCCGCAGGCTGTTTAATATCAGTTCGCAGCAGCGGTTCGCTAAGATTAAAGGTAGCTTCATTACTGAAAATAACTTCGCTGAAGCAATGATGTTATTTTCACAGCGAGTGAATGTGCGCATGTCTAACTGACGTCGCTGCTCAGAAAACAGCGGAAAAAAACTTCGAACTTATTTCTGTACAGCGTTTTGAGTTTAAGTTTTTTCGTTCTAATCGTACATTACAATGAATATATCGTCGTCCATAATCAGGATGATCATCATTTTAAATCAGCCTGTGCATGTCATCAGGGGAGGATTAAGCTTGTTCGGAGTACCTTGAGACGAAAATGATGGATGACCTTAAAAGCATTACATATGTTTGTACTTGTACCTTTTGACTTGTGAGTCATTACGTTTTAATTTATTATTGCACAAAATTTTAACCATATATTTAATAAAAATGGGTTTTCTAATTGGTACATTATTTATTACCTAAATTATTTAAATTAATCTTTATAATTGAGATGACATTAATAATTATCCTTTGATATTAACGTTCACAGTTGACCGAGCGAAGCAAAGACATTTTTCAACTCGGCCGTTCCGTATTTCGTATGTTTATCTGTAAATTTGTTTATTATGCAGTTACAACCAAATGCGTTTTTCTGTTTTCTCCGAATTTGCATGAAGATTTTTCTGAAGTCATGAAAGCGATGAATATATGCATGTGGATTTTAATTGAGCTATAAGATGGTGGCTGTTTCAATCGTTTCATTGTATGGCATCATTAAACAGTTGAGTCAGTTTGGTTAAGGCCAGACATTAAATTGTAATTTTGATGACAGATAAAAGCAGATATTTCATTGTAATTCCATGAATATTGATAAAAGCAGAGATTTTTCTAAATAATTCGTATTCGAAGAAAATGCCATGCCCTTTAATGACTGCAATGATTCAGATTTTTAATTTTTTTGGAACTGCTAGTAACTAGAATTTAGATTATATATACAACTAGCTGATATACCCGAGGTTGCTCGGGATGAAAATATTTTCTATTCTATGAACTTCTAACGATTTAAACTTATTTAAAAAGAGTTTCGCAGCAGTGTCTTTCTCTCATTTTCGTTCGTCATGTCCCGTGTTTTCTGACCCCTTCGGACAGCACTTCCCTCTGTCCCCGCACTTTGAACCACTTGGAACGAGTCTTGCAATCCTTGGAAATCCATTTTTTCTTCCGTCAACTGAATCTCCTTCATATCATGGTTTTTATTACCATAATCCGAAGTACCAATCTCTTCTTTTTGGTGTCTGTGTACCTTGATCGGAGAAACACCGGACAGTGATCCTTCTTTTTCTCCTTAGGTCTTTTCCTTTCAAAATAGGACTCAATAAGCTTGAATGACTTTGCACTCTCATGAAGATAATTTAAAAGTTTATCAAAATTAATTCAATCATCGCATAGGGATAGTAATTAACTAACATCATTCGATTTCTGTGCAAACATATTGAAAGATGTGCATGCTACAAAATTATAGTGGAAATAAAAAGTCAACCTTTCTGTTAATATTGAAAGAAAGCGATATTTTTTTATTCTAATTTTAACAGTGGCAAATGCACGTGAATGAAGGATTTGATAAAACAGTGTATAGGCATGAATTTTATTTTGTAAGAGTAGAAAGTATTGTTACAAATTGCGTTAAAAATAATCTGTACTGCAATGGATATAGTATCATTAAAATTATAATTTTTTGCTCTTTAAGATGGTGTAAAAATAATTTTCGTGCGATATATATTTCAGAATTTATTAGCTGAAAACATCTACGAATTTGTTTCTATATTGCTGAATTTTCGTCTTTTAATTAAATATCTTAAGAACTAATTACTTCTGAAAATTGAAAATAGCGCATTTGACCTAAAAATGTACCCCAGAATGTCGTGTATAAATTTCATGTCGCTGTCTTCCGCCGTTTAGGGGGAATTCTTGTGTACGATACACAAACAGACACATGTATTTTCTGTTCTATATTAAGGATAATTACAAGTATTTACTATGGTTGGCGCTATTCCGTTGATTTTGAATAATTTTTCTATCGTTGAAGAAGTTTTCAAAAGGATCTGCATCCCTTGACTTTCGATATCGTAATCATATCGCTCGCTTTCAGAGATCATCGCGTTGCTTCTGCAGCCCACGAACTCGTGACTCGTACTATGGCTGCTTGCCGTTCACTGAACTTCTTTTCCATACAACTTTCAATCGTTTATAAAGCTCGAAACAGGATTGCTTTGTTTCTGAATAATGATATATAATTAAGTATGAATGATAAAAATAAGAAATTTGATAATCCATTTTAAAAACATTGGTGATCATGTAGACAAAGAATCTTTCTATACTATTCTTCCATTTTCTTCTTTGAAGGAAACGGAAGAATATAAATATAAATTATTTCATCATATAAATCATTGATACGAATCATCTCATCTCTTCCTTTTATAATCATCAAATTTATTAGATGCGTGAATGTAAAAATATAAATAAACTCGTGTAAGAAATGAAGAACTCAGAAAGTTCTTCCCTAAGTATTTTGAATCTGAAGATCGATACCAAATTTTCTTAGATTTCTCACAGTACAATTTGTGGATATAATTGCATTCATGATCAATTGAAAAGACCTTCATATGCTTAAAATATCGTGAAAACTCACAGAGGATAGTTTGAATAGATTTTATGAAAATCTAATCAATTATGAAATACAAGTACATAAATTTAAAAATTTGCCCATTCTCGTTAGAAACTAACACAATGCTCTATCGAAATTAGAAGCATTAAGATAATGCAATAATTCTTAACGATAAACAAATCAATATATCCCATTTTTGTTGAACGCGATGTGAAAGCTTGAGGAAAAAGAACAAACAGTTTAAAATTACTCAAAATTCAAGGAAAAAAATAGGTGTTTTAGTAATTATGTAATTATATGTAAATCTCTATGTATATCTTATTAAAATTTTTAAATGAAATTTATCAGAAATTTTTCTCCAGTTATCAATTATTTAAGATGCATCAATATTTTGTAAATGAATATAGAAGTTCTAACGCATTATATAGTATGTATATATTAGCACAGTACCCGGCGTTGACTGGTCTTTCTCAGATGAAAATCTTTTTAAAGGTACATTATTTTAAAAATAGCGAATAGTCCATTGTAATTAAGCAAAATAGGAGAAAAAATTTATAAAGTTTTTAAATTTGGGTCAAATATTCCTTTCACCTCAAGGATATGAGAACAGAAAAGTTTCCACCCCTCAGGGGAGCTTCTCCTCTCCTGAAACTTCGAAAGCTTCAAACCGTAAAATAGTCCAGTCGGCGGGGAGTTTAAATCGCAAAATATAATTGGCTAAGAGTTTATTGCTTTAATCACTTTATTTAAGGCCCAGTATGTCTATCCCATGTGTCTCCCCTCCGGCGAGGTGAGCGTCATCTGCTGGAGGGAAATCTGAAGTGAGGTGGGGTGTTTTTTCATTTTTTCTAGATTACTTCAAAACTACTCATTCAATGTTAAAAATGGTTCGGATGAAAGTTAAAGGGCACAAAATTATGTATCGAATAAATAACAACGCAATGTATTTCTTGCAATAGTATGATCACAAACTCCTATCAAAGGTGCAATGATTTTCCAGTTTTCAAAAAAAATCCGTAATTCTCCCAAAAGACGACGCATAAAGACAAAGATGTTTCTAAATAAAGTTTGTACGCAAAAGTATTAACTTTTGTAAGCATGTCGGCGCCCCAGTACCAGAGCGCTAGTGGGGTATGGAAGTTAGGAGAGAGCGTACCAGCTAAAGTGACATGTCTTTAACTGACCATGATTTAAAATTATGAAAACCATTTAAAAATAGCGTTCATACAGCTTCTAAACGGTATATTGGTCTAACTAACTTAACTAAACCAGTACTAGTCAAATTTAACTTAAGAGACAACTTATATCAAAAGGCTGCAAAAACTTATATGGCTGGGTCACAATCAGATAGTCAGACAAGTGCTGAAGCGGAATCTAGATCGATCTGAAGGTAGATAAACGTTTATCGATCATTAAAATGTACTGATGTCTTAGTTATGGACGTAGCAGTTCTGACAGCTCTTCAAAGTGAATCCTTTCAATGCCTAATGTTATCACTGTCGAATACTTTGCAGAAATATTCGACTGTTTCGCAGCAAGTCGAATACTTCTGCGGACAGTCATTGACTACTTCTGAGCAACACACCGACGCTAGAGATTCAAGAATACTGCGTGATAACGAAGATGTTCAAAAGCTTTTAGGCTGGTTTGAATATCACGATCCATTTCCTGTCTCAGATTTTGTGATGCCCATCAATACTGGAATTCTGGGTTTGGTTTGGTTTGATAAAGTTTACTGGCGAAAAAAATTTTTTCTCTATGCTGCGCCAAACATGTGGTGTAGGAGAAAGTCTTAATTTAGGGGTTCCGTTAAAAGAAATCTGTCATACGTTTGACAGGGCTGGGGATTCTGGGAGATGAAACAATAATTGCCAAAGAGTTTTGAATGCGCAAATTCTTCAAAAAGCTGCATAATTAGGAAAAACTTTGCAGAAGACAAGTTTTTAAGAAAAATTAAAGTGACGTCTCTTCGAGGACTTAAATAAAAAGTAAAAATCGAAGATGAAGAGATTTCCGTGAATCCGGAAACGCTTTTCCGCAGAATTGCTTTCCTAAAGAAATGAGACACAGAGTTGCAGAATTACTTTTCTTATGAATTAGAACCTTATCCATTATCTCTCTTCAATGACTGTGGTATGAGAAAAAGTTCCAAATCTGTTTTTACGATTTATTTACCCCAATAACTGAAAAAATCAACTTTCAATGTGTAGCCTTCATTATTGATGGTAGGTTTCTGCTATATCTAATAATTTGAAAGAATGGTGAGACCATTTCAGCAATTTTAGGCAAATACGTTGCTTTTATAAAAAAATATTACAATCAAGGAGCCACTACTGTAATTTTTGATGGGTATCCATATGGGTATTGAAGCTAAAATGTTAGTTTCCTACTTTATACTAATTGGCTATCGGCTTTACGAAGTTCTTGAAAAATAACACTGCGCTGCAAAAAAAAAAAAAAAAAAAAATCGAGCCCCGACACCATTTCTGCTAATTCTTATGTAAAATGACCCACTGAATCCGAATATGACCCCCATTTTGCCCCATCACCCACCGTTGTTTTTCGGGACGCCCCCCCCATTTTTATCACTGTCGGTAATTTTATGGCCATGAATTTGATTTGGAGGGGAAAACAAATATTTTAACCGTTAAATATCTTCTGAGGGGCTACAGAGGTGAAAAGTTTCTAAAATATGAACATTTGTAACAAGGGGGGATTTGGGGAGGGGATTTGTCCCATAATTTAAAAAAAATTCAATAAAAATTACCGGTTTTTTTTTTTTCATTTTTCAGTATTTATTTTCATATTCAGCTTTCAGCCACCCTTTTCTCACCCAAACACCCTAATAAAAATATATTGCAACATTACTGGCGAAATGGGTAAAGGGAGAGGTCTGAAGCCCTCCACAAGAAAGTTTGGAAGATTCACTGTCAACGTTGCCGTTTCTTTACTTTTATCATTGTTATGAGTTTGATGTTACATGATTCTGATTTGGAGGGGAAAGATTATTTAACACAAAAATTTAAAATAAAAAATATAATATATAATAAAATAATAATAATAATAGATAATATAATATAAGAAATATAATAAATGTGTAATTTTAATATAGTACGTTGAATCCTTAAAGTGTCTAATATAGTCCCACGAAATTCCTTCCTTGATTTAGATCACTAAGACGGGAAATTTAGTTTCAAAAAGTTAAATCCATCACCTGTCTTATCCATTGCTTTCCACCGACTGTTTGCTTAATCGGAGTTTGAGTGCAAACGACAACTCGTTGTACATTAAGAGCTTCAAACTTTATTTTTTATACCTTAATTTTATTTATTATATTATATTTTTTATTTTAAATTTATGTTAAAATAATCCTTTCCTCCAAATCAAATTCATAGCCGTAAAATTGTTATTAACAGTGATAAAAAATAGAGATATATATTTTTATTTATATGGGGTGTTTGGGTGAGAAAAGGGGGCTGGAAGCTGAATATGAAGAAAATAAGTGAAAAATTGCGAAACAAACCAGAAAAACCGTCATTTTATTGATTTTTTTAAATTTAAGGGTGAAAATCCTCCCAAATCCCCCCCCCCCTTGTTACAAATGTCTATATTTAGAACTTTTCACCCTCTAGAAGCCCCTCAGAAGACATTTAATGGAAGTTAAAATAATCGTTTCCTCCAAATCAAATTAATGGCCATGTATCGACAGTGATAAAATTGGGGAGCAATTACGTAACTGAACGTGAAGCATACTTTCAG